>JAVQJF010086370.1:0-35468 GCA_036023855.1 Gadopsis marmoratus
CGTGTGTGTGTGTGTGTGTGTGTGTGTGTGTGTGTGTGTGTGTGTGTGTGTGTGTGTGTGTGTGTGTGTGTGTGTGTGTGTGCGCGTACATGATAAATGGTGGTGGATCTTAGAAAAAGAGTGAATAATGTATGAGACCACCTGCGCGTATAAGCAAGCTGAATTTTTTGAAAAATATGTCTACGAGTGTTTCCCCAGGGAGCAAGGCAGCGAGTGAGTGAGTGTTGCTGTCGTAGCTCCATGTACACACGCTCAACTGTGTGTTGTGTAATTAGGTTTTTTGTTTACATTTCGTTTTACGATTGCTTACACACTAAAATTAAAATTAACCATCATTCTCAGCCTCAGGCCTGCAACCGAATTGATGCAGAGTCTGTGCAAGGATGGATTTGCAAGAAGATTCTTCCCTTCCTGTCTTGTGAGAGACGACATGGCCAGATCCAGCTAGGTGAAAAGGTAACGCTTAGGTTTTTTTTTATGTAATGTATGCTTTCCTTTTTGTCTCCACAAATGTTTTTGCTGTGTTCATGTACTATATTCAATTTAGAATAATGTTCTGTTATGATTAGTTTTGAATAGAGTTTTGTTTCATTTTGCAAAAGATCGTAGGTGTTCTCCTACTTGCTGTGTGGTTGTGTGCATCTTGTGCAGTGTTTTGACAAAATCAGCTCAGTTTTCAAAATCATGCTTAAGCAATCGTAAAACTGTAAATTGCATGGAACATAGCGTATGCTCTTATGCAGTGAATTACTGTAACGTAAATGCAAACAGAGTCAACAGAATACATATTTACCAAGTCTGAGCATCCCTGTATTCTAGAAATGTATCGCATAGAAAATACATTAATATTACATTTATTATCAAAATAATGAAAAAACATTTCTAAACTTCTAGCGTATCTGTCAGGTTGCAAAATTTTGATACTTAACATATTTGCAAAAATGTTCACTAACATTTGATTTGTTTTCACTACAATATCCGCTCGTAGCAACTAAAGCAAGAATTTGTTTCTTATAGTTATGTTTAGGCACCAAACGTAGCGACACCTAGATAAAGGTTAGAGAAAGTTTATGTTACGTCAATAGTGACTTGAAGCACGAGACACGACTTAACTTCCCCAACATTTAAAACGAGACCAGGCTCTTTCCTTAACCAAAGTGCTTTTGTTAACTTTTGTTATCGGGACGTGAAGCCACGTCTACGATGTAACAATCCTGCACACATCTATTTGAAACAGACACCCACTCAGAAATTTTGACATCACAAAAAAAACATTTATGGATTGCATAATGTATATTTTTTTCTTAAAAATTAGTGATGACTTTTAGATAGGAAAACAACAACCACCAATCCCATGTATAAATGTGTAAAAAAGCATGCCTTAATATGCAACTATGTGCACATGTATGTACGGATATATGTATTTCTGTACAACATGTAAGTACATATAGATGGATGATTCTATATATGCATGGTGCTGACACAGGTGTCGTGGCATTGTGCTATTTTAGGTCAATATTTTGTGAGAAACTCTTAGGGAGTTTGCTCCCTGGTGTAATTTTGCGGTGCTGTGTTTTAGAGGGATGGGGCAGAAGCATATTAAAAACCCCAAGGCCATAAATCAAACGGCTAACTAAACAAGTCTGCTCCACAGTGAGCTGGGCAGGATCCAAGGAGCTGAAGATGTCCAGCCACTTTCTGTACCCAAAACCTCTCCATTCAAAACACTCCAGGTTCACATCACCACCCCCATACACGTAAGCCACAGCTAAAAGCCAAGCGTCTCTAAATCCATCCCCAAAGTGACCTCTAAAATATCACCAATCAAGGAATTTTTTTTTATTTTTTTAAAGCATAGCTCTGTACTATTTTTCCAGAGGGACAAACACATGGATGTCTTTCTTCAGTCGCTGCCCGAAGCTGGATGGTATCCTGGATGGATGATATTAGCTGGCCTTAAATCAATTACTGGATATTTTTAAACAAGCCCAAGAAGTCCTGTCTGTGGTTTAGCCTAATACATTTCCATTCCAGCGTACCTACTTACTCACCAAACCAACACAGCTTACCACCAATAAATAAAATATGGTTTTGTATCCCTAATTGACTATTACTCATTCACTGTCGGTAACCCAACCACTGCACTGCAAAGACCAAAACCTGATACTAACTACAACAGCAGAGCTAATATACTCTTCCTCTTACAAATTAAAAGTTGGATCCAAGCAATAAAATGCACCCTTAACCACTTTAACACACTCAGCAGTTTTGTTGCTACGGCCTTACTTTATCTGGTATGACCAGTAGCTTATAGCAGCTAATGTTAATTTAGAAAACTTTATATACACTATGTTTAGCATTACTGTTAACAGCTCACCCTAATTAATGTATGACATACAGTTAGGTCTGTTACTTTATCAAGACAATATAAATGCATGTAGAAAAGAGTCATTTTGTCAGTGAAGTGATTGTTCTACAGCAAAATCTATCAAATCCACCCAAAGTTTGCATCAGCCGCCATAAGCTGGTCATCCCAGACTGAGTAAAGCTGTAGCAGCAGAGTGAATTGAGTTAAGCTAAGTGTGTGTTTTATTGATTAGGAATTCAACTCTCCATCATTAAGAGGAAGGATGTGTCATTGACTCTTTAAAAACTTAAATAGTCTCGCTTTGAGAAATCAAACTGTGCTGAATTTAATGTTAAAATTGACGGGAACACGGCTCAGTGAGTATGTTCATTTTTATGTAGTGCTTAGGGTTGACATTAAAGTGTAATCTTATCTTAACTATTACTCAGCCAACACCGTGAGCTCCACAAATGTAGTCGACTGCATAAGGCGAGGTTTTTTTTTTTTTTTGCTAATGGCCTTTGTTATGCGTTTGTCCCACAAGCTTCAGCTCTCAGGTGATGGTGTGTTTTGCGGGTTTACAAAGAGAAACATTGTTTAGACTTGCACGGTTTGGCCATTTGTGACATTCCCATAAAGTGTCAGTCCTCCTGCCTCTGAGGGAAGTCTCCGAGGAGGACAGACATTTCCACAGGTCACTGGTCGTGTCAGACAAAGGCCTGATCCGGCCGTGCTCCACTCTGGGACTACACTCCTCTACTCTTGGGTGTAACACTAAACTGGGGGATCACACATGCCCCCCCTTCCCCCCCTCCCTCCCCAGCCAATGTAAAAAAATGGCATTTAATGACCGCCCCTCTCCTCGTTACCTAATTTCACCTCTACTCTCAGATGGAAATGTGAGTCTGCGGTACGTGTGCTTATGTGTGTTTGCTGGATGATCCATTACTTAGACAACACAAAGCAGCCTAAATAAAACTCGGCACACATCTTTGGAGCATGTCCTGCAGTGTAAACACCCATCTGAGAGTATTTTGTCCCCGTCTTTCTCCCCCACCCTCTCCCTCAGTCCCTCCTCTCATTCTGCCTTTTCCATTGCACTGTATCTGGCTATCTCCTGCTCTCTCTCTCTCCCTCCCTCCCCCTCTTCTCCGCCGCTGCCTCCACCCTCTCCCCCATTCCCTCTCTCCTGGCTCATTCCTGCTCTTGCGACCTCTCCCTCACCCCTCCCCCTCCTGGTTGGAGCTGCAGTCGAGGTGGGTGTTCTCTGGCTGTTATGACTTGAGAGACGATAATGGCAGCTATAATGTAGCCAGCCGTTCCTGATGTGGCTGGGCTTGTGGGGGATTCTGTTGTGTTAGGGCTGGAGACTGAGCGAGGGAGGGAGGGGGGAACGAAGGCGGGGCTCGGGCCCTCAGCCAACCACAGTGCAGATCCTACCTCATTTTCTTTTTCATTTTTTTTCCTCTCCTCCTCCACCAACAACTTCTCCGAGCCCAGTTGTTTTCCTTCGGTGGTAAACTTTGTTTTTAAATTCTGGCTTTGTTTTTGTAACCCCTCCACCCAACGCAGACTCTCCTCCTTCCCTGCTTTTCTTCCCCACCCACCCTTCCCTGTGTTTTTCACCCCTTTTAGCCAGACCCTGAATTCCTCACAGCTGCTGTAATGTGATGGGGGCCAGTGGTATGACCACTGAAAGGCCACAGGGTTGTAATGTAAAATAAGCCCTACTCATTGACATGTCATATCTACTTGACCAGCTACTTTTGAGTTGTATTGAAACAGCTTTAACTTGCATTCTCAATTAGAAAGCAAACAAAAATAAGCATAATTGTGAAGCGTGTTTTTACTGGGCAATATATGTTAGCATTAGACAAAATTGGCAATTCCAAGAAAATATCTTAAATATGCTTGCGCTTTACCTCCTAATTCATTGACATCTTGAACTATGCAATCTAACCTTTTTTTTTAATCTCATTTATTTTTTGGAGCCTATGACACTTTTTACCTCATCTACTTTCTAACAGTGTTTTGATTGTTCCTCTGATTCAACTTATTTTCTAATATATCTTAATGTTAGACATTGACTTCCTGGCTTCGTCTTAAAAACCAGGAACAATAATGGAAATAAGTCCAGGACTTTAGTCTATACCAAAGCAAAACTGTAATTTAGCGTTGTCTATTTCACACCCAGACAGGTGTGCAGGAAAATTAAGAAGTGGAAAAAAAGTATTGAATTCTTGCACAATGTCAACACTGTGTTTATTGAAAATGCAACGTTTCGGTTATGAACCTTTGCATCAAGAGGGTCCATGACAGAAACATTGCATTTTCCATAAATGTTATGCTGACGGCGTGCGGTAATTAAATATTTTCTTGAGCAAATTGTTAATTAAAAACAGACTAAATGAGTTACTGAAGGATAAAAAAAAAAAAAACTTTTGTCTAATATAAAAATATAACAGTGGAAACATAGGTCATTGCACATTGATTTGCCTATTTTATGGTTTTGCAAACATCATTTTTGCCAAATCATGCTTTATATAACAATATCAAAAAACTAGTTAATCAATATAGTGGTATCAGCTCCATCCATATTGCATATACTGTAGTCTCATATAGGAGAGACAGAAATGCATTAAATAATTCTAACCTTTTTCCTGCCATGCAAGTTGATTCAAACATTTCTTTTTAAACCCAGGAGAATTTAAAATCAATAAATTAGCATAGACTAGATTAGATAAATGGTACTGTCAGGGAAAACGTGGTTGCATACACATACACTCACCCCAAAATGTTTGCGTCAAAAGTTGTGAGTGTCCTCCTCACATGACAAAAAAGAAATAAAACTAATGATCTTGGATTCAAAAGGGGAAGACTACAAATGTGTCATTTGGCAGCTCTGTTGAGAAAGTTGAGGGCTTCAGGATCTTTTCTAACATTTACTAGATTTTCACTGTCGTTTAATACAGTCAGCACCACAGCCCAGTTTTCAACCTCACCGATTCACACCTCACGTATCCCTGTGCTGTAGACTGTGGGCGGAGGAAGCTGTGGTGCTGATGTCTCAGTGCTGGGGTTCTCACCTTGTCGACATGGCAGAATGAAACGTTGATCCCTTGCTGGTACACAGCCGGAGTGACTGATGACAGACATCAGGGCACTAGAGGGCTCGAGTGTGGCTGCTCAACACGACTACAAACAGTAGAAGCGGGAGCCAAGCTAAACCAAGCACAGTAGAAAGGAGTAGAGCAAACAGAGCAGAAAACAGCACCTGATGAGCCTTTAGAAAGCTACGTTTAGGCAAGCTGAAAGCAATATTCTCATTCAGCAGAGGAAAAGGGGGTTATGCAAATACTGTGGAGCGCAAGAGGTAAAATACGAGCTAAATACGCCGACCAATTTTGGTGAATAAAGTACCATAATTTAGTCAAGCTGCTTTGTAGTCACATGTACAGCAACACAGTCGTGATTACTGTTTTACCACGTTTGTAACTGCTGGCTTGATCAGTCAGCGACTTGATGGTGTTTGCTTTCAGATTAGGAGTGGTTCACCTCTCCTTGTTTTCATTTGCCTGCACAAGCACAGTTTTGTACTGCTGGCCACGGGAGCAGAGTCACTTTCTCAAAAAAGAAGTTAAAAGTTTAACGTTTGCCAGTTGCAGGGATTTCAACCAACAACTCCATCACGAGGACAGCGATGGTGTTTCCTTCCTCTTTAGTCCCCGCCCGTAACTTGCCGTCCTTTCTCCAGGCCACCCACCCACCATCCTGCACATACCTGTGGTTTCCTGCACCCCGCTCCTCCCCTCTCTGTAGCTCCAGCCTCCCCCCCCCCCATACACGCCTTTCTCCCCTATCTGTCTACTAAGTAACATCAAACTCTTTGTCTTGTCTTCCCCTATTCTTCTTCTATTACTTCTGCATGTCTGTGTATCAGGTAGGCAATGCCCTGACCACAAGTATTTATTCGAACTCCTTTTAAGGAGGAGAAGCAGAGGAAACAAGAGGAGGAAAAAGAAGGAGAGAAGGATGGATGGATAAAGCAGATGAGGAGAGGTTGATTTACACAGCTGGCTCCCAGCTGTAGAACGATGCAGCTCGCAGAAATGCTCCATCTATAAACAACTAGGAGCCCATCCCCCCATTCTCAAGAAAAAAAAAGAAGAGCTTTGTCATTGTAAATCGAGCTAGGCACTCCTCTTCACCAGCACTCCAGCACGTCACCCAACTGCTTGTAACTCTTTTCCTGCCATCCTTTCTGCAGCTCTACGTCATTTTTCATCCTGGTTTGTGTCCACTCTACTCATCACGACTGATGCTATACGGTCACTGTGGCAGTACAAAAAGTACAAATCAAGGCCTTGTAAACCTTCTTCAGACAAATTATCTCCCTGGCACCCGCAAAAAAGGAAAATGTCCTCTGCAAGAAATTCACTGGATCCGTCTGCTACACACCGACACAGGGACCCGCACCAGCCTACAAAAGCCAGATAATAATCTGTTCGGTTTATAGAAAGACCGCAGTGATTATAAGAAAAATAATAATCCTAACAGTCTTTGGGTGGGCAGGCGATATTTATAGCTGGCCTGCTGCTACTTATATTCCTTAGCTGTATAACACAGCTGGAAGTGAGGGAAGAGAGAGAGAGGAGGTGGAAAACCTGTGAGGAAAAAAGAGAGAGAGGGGCTCCAGGGGATGGTGGGTGTGTGTGTGGGGGGGTGCACAACGCATGTGTGTGGCTTGGACCACGACAGACAAAGAAAGGCAGAAATTGTTATATATATATATATATATATATATATATATATAAAATGTGAGTGAGTGAGAGAGAGGGAGAAACCGCTGCGCAGTCCCTCCAGACGACGAAGCCTGCGGGCCACCAGACGAACACAGTGACCACAGCTCTCACAGAAGGGAAACAAGGAGAGAAAACTGACACATTCAACTCAACCCTGCAATTAACTGGGACGGATTAATCAAGAGAAAGTCACGTGGAATGTGTTGACGGCTAATGTTTCATTACTTTTTGTTTCGGGGGCTGAAAGGTCGTTGCTGTACATGTGCTCACACAGAACAATGGTATGGATGGATGGGAAGGAAGATACTGTTCCAATGTGTAGATTTACTGTAAAGGCAGAGTCACCCTCAGAAAGACAGATACTGTAAATGCAATGACTGGCAGGTAAATAGAAGTTCAGACAAACTGCCTGATGGAGAAGACAGATTTCAACAGGCAGATTAAAACATGCTCCTCCCATTGTTAAATCCTCACAGTATTAATTATTGTGCTCTCAATAAATTCCCTAACGTGCATTAATTGTATATTGATGACATTGTAGATTTGCTCTTTGACAAAAAAAGGGGTAAAAAAAAAAAAGTCTTGTGCTAGTGGTGACAATATGACAACCACAGTTTTGGTACTGATACTAAAGATCCCTTTCAGTACCTTGGAGTGCTGAAAACAATACATTCGTATCCTCACATAAGAAAAACATGGCACACTTACTCAACACATCAGAGTTAAATGTCGTGATACTGTAATAGCTGTGAAAGTTGAAAGTTGAATGTTTCAACCATCTGAGGCAAGACTGAAAATCTGACCAAGCTTTCATTGCCAATTTTTGTGTTCTATGCCGGTGTGCCCGACACGTTTCAGTCGCCCGACACTTCCTCCTAAATAACAGCGAGCAAACTCGCTAACCAGACAAACCTGGACTCGCCAGCCTTAAAACTTTTACCCTCCTCACTCCCTTTTGAAGCCATGGATTTCTCATAAGCTAGTCTTCGCAGTTGGCCGATATTAATATTATAATTAATAGTCACCTCTTGCTGCAATTTGGGTCCGACCGCATGCAAATACTGAGTCACAAACTCAAGTGTAATTACCGTACTGTAAGATTAGATGTCAGCTATAAGTAAATGTGTGTATGGACAGCTGAAAATCCTCATTCTGGGTTCATTCATCGGAAACCCCGATGCATCTCTTAACTCATAAACAAATCATGTTCTACATCGAAGACCAGACTCTCTGTCTGTTTATACCCCCCTTTCTCTCCTCAGCATGTAAACTGTACTTAAATTTGTCCCAGAAGCTGAACGTACACGTGGAAACTTGTCTCCATCAGTTCACAGGTGTATGAACAACCGTGTGCGTCCGTTTGTGTGTACACATTTGATGAGGGCCATGGTATTATACGGTGATACAGCATCACTTTCACGCTTGTTCTTTCCCTCAACTTGCCTCCTCTCCCGCTTACCGCCATCTTTGCCCCCCCCCCCCTTTTTGTATCTTCGCCTTCCTTAAGCATCAGAGGAAAACCTTTTTACAGTTGCCTGTTCATTTTTATGATATCTGTGTTTTTGCAAAGAAAATTTGTCTCAGTCCACAACTCATCTTGTGTGCCCGCAGGGAATCTGCAGTAAACTATAAATCCTATGAGAACTGCGTTTGTTGATGCAAAACAGTAGGGGCAAAAAAGATGTTTTTTCATTCTACTTGCCATTTACTTGAACAAACCTCATCAATTTACACAGTGAACAAAATACAGAGCAACCTTTTGAGACATACAGTAAAATGTGCACATCTCCTGTGTGGTCCTGCTCCGAGCTGCTGACTTCATAACTAATATATTACAGGCGTTTAGTTTAATACCCAGATGTTGGTAGGAGCAAGGCATCCGGGCCTGCATTGGATTTTAATTGGCTGGGATCCCTGAGCTGATGTTTGGGGCTTAGAGCATGTGACTCAGGGACACACACACACACACACACACACACTTTCCCTTAACAAATGAAAGGCTTGGCCGGGTTCTGACAGGGCGACAGGCTCACATGCTGTCAGGAAGAGACGAGTCATGGCTGTCCAGAGGAGTCTACAAACTAAACAAACGCAGACAACACACACACACACACACACACACACCCATGTGAATACACACAGAGTTACATCTTTGAGATCCCAGGACTGACTGACGCCACGCTGCTGACGATTGTGCCAAGCAGCAGCAAGAATTGGCTACCTGCCAAGCTGATTATTATAGCACGAGATACAGAAAGATGAAGAGGTGGGGGGGGGGGGTTATCATGTACAGTCAAAATATTTGGCCAAAATTTATTTTCATGCTTTGGAAACTTGCCAATAAAGCCCTTTGAAATTAACCGAATTTGAATCGAGTGGGGATTCATTTCACTATGACTACTGTGCACTTTCATCCTTCCGTAAACATAAACCATTCATCATCAGCACAATAACAAAAAAAATTGTATTTTGATGCTTTGGCAATATTGTTGTTGAACCTTTCATGCTAATAAAGTCTTTTGAATTGAATTGAAACTGTGTGTGTGTGCATGTTAAGTTCCCACCAGGGCTGTATTTCCGTTGCATTAACATAACTAAAAGGCAACAAATCAGCTGGCTGTGAATTGGAAGGGGCCGAGGAGCGATACATAGATAGATATAGATATAGATATACATATACATATTATAGCCACATTTTCACACAGACGAGCACAAAAACTTGTGAGATGAAAAACATATGAAGAATGTCAACACTCTAAACTGTAACTCATTTAAAGTTATTGTGGAATCAATCATTAAGTTGGGAACACATTTTACAAGATTGTCTAATTTGTAGTTGTGGCAGACCCCACGCATAAAGAACGTCCTCACCAGTTTTGTCACATATTGCATCTCACTGATGTGTGGGCACCACACATTACGCAACAAGATTTCAACCGTGTCACTCAACGTTGTTTTTTGATTCTTTTGATCATCCACTTGTGTCTTCACGAGACTTCCACCACTTGTACACACTAGTGGACATTCACAAAAAAAAAAACCCCAAAAAGGATGGAGGACATAATCTGGCTGTGAAAAGGGGTCTGAATGAGTGAGCTGGAGGTGAGCACACGTCTTTGCACTACTTTTGCTTGTGCAGGTCTGCGTTTGTCGGATCAGTAAGCGTCTTGCAAAATTGACAAGTAAAATAAATGTTTGCATGCATCACTATATGTAAATCTTAGGAATAATTTTAACTACTTTTTACATTCTGTAATCGCAGCAGGTGTAGGAGCTACGCCCTGATTGGCTAATGATGGTTTGAGACACACACACACTATTTGAAACATGGTTGCTCCAAATCAGTGGGACCTTGCCTAATCGATGATGTCAAGATTGAATCGTAGCGAGCCTTAGATGATGTCGCAATCAATGACAATAATTGCTTGTTGATGGGTAACGCCCCTCAGAGTGTAGAGAGAACCCAATATGGCTGTTAGTGGTCAACTTCAGCCGACATAACATGTACAGTAATCAAAGTAATAATGATTATTGTCCAAGGTATGAATCCAAAGCTGCTACAAGCTTTTACTCCACCATTCTTCATTCACACGTGCTGAGTAAACAGAAGCATGTGTGCAATACGTTACTCATTCTTGCTGACTGTAGATCGACAGGCGGCAGTGCAAATGTGTTGTAAAAGGACATTAAATCAGGAGAAGAAGGAGGAGGAGCAACCCCCGCTTAAACAAGGAGGATTCAAAGCATTAAGACATCTTTGCAAATGTTTCATACAATGAAGTCAACATGTTCTCTAGGCCTTAAGGGTACGAGCAAAACCGTTTCTTTACAATGAAAACGCAACAGGCTACATTTAACATACTGCGACGTGACGTGAAAGAACGGGCGCCAGACAGTGCGAGTTCCTACATCAAATCTCAAGAGAGTTCACAGTATTTCCCTAGCTAAAAAACAGCACTGCAAACTAGGTAGACTCAGCCATGGAATCAGCAGGGGGAGCAACAGATAAAAGCAAAGATGTTCACTGAAACACTTTCCACACGAAGCAGAAACAGGTTGAAAGTCTAATATATATATACTATATATAATATAGTCTAATGTCCGGGATGACAAAAAGTGCCATCAGACAGCGCAGTGCAGAGATTAGAATAAATTCTTTGCTAGACTGGTAGAATGTGAGATTAGACGAACGTAGTCACGACAGACAATCACTGGTAATGGTTGATACATTTTCACCATTTTCTAATTTGCTCAGATCATGTGCCAGCACAACACATTATTGTCATCAGGGTGTATTATTAATAAAAGGGGGTCACATCCTGTTTGTATTTTGAAACCCATTCTTTTTGTCTACAGAACAGCGAATGAAACAAGCAAACTACTGACTGTTTCCTTAAGCATCACTCTCCACACACAAATCACTTAAATCAATCCGGCTGGTGTCCATTAACATTTGGTGAAAGACCAGTTAAAGACGGCCGAATGTCTTTAAAATGGTGCAGTTTAGGTCACAAAAAGTCTAGGAGATGTTTGGCAATCGCAGAAGCTTTCTGCTATTTGTGCATGTAAACACTGATCCTATCTCATGCATGAGGAAGGGGCTCCCTTTCACTGTGTCTCAGCCCTAAATTCCAGTCTCTGTCTCCGTGCAGTGCTCAGTGATGCACAGGGAGTGTACTGCACGCACACACACACATAAACACTCACTCTCTCCGATACACAGACTCAAGCATATAAAAAGGCAAACTGTACACCGAGCTCACTTATGAACCCAAACTGCCACACAGACACTGAAAAGAGATGCACGTGCACACACACAGAGAAATATACACACACAGGGAATTGAGATGGTGACTGACGGCCCTGATGACCCAGGGGACTGATGTGACAAACACAATAAGAAGGGCCACATTTTACATCAGCAGCTTGTGAATGGCTCGCTCACCACACACACACACACACTTTTATTTTCTAGGAGCCTTCACCAGTGCTTTCATCACTTGTATAATGTGCAGCTACTGACAACTACTACAATCTGACAAGTACCACATAGGACATAAATTGGCATAAGACGTAAGTGACACCGTGACTTTTGCTGAACAGGTTTCTGTGGCCGCAAGTACAAAACTGAATTTGCTTTCATTTCCCAACTGTCTCTCTCAAGTCAGTCACTTTAATAACATCACCGTGGAGGTTACGTAATGCCGTGTTCAAGTCATGTAGAAGTGGCCATAGAATTTCACTTGTAAATACAGTTAACCTCAACATCCAAGTACTAATTACGAGTGGGACAATCAGACTTCCCGGAAAACCCTGATATATCTGAGTATATATGGAAGTACCGTGGAAGCCCAAACCTAATGGACGTAGTACAATTTCATCAATGGCCAGTATTTTCAACCCTGACATGATAAACTCTGCAGTCATAACCGCAGTGCCACCGATACATGCCATATGACATGAAAAACTAAGAGCAAGTGGAACGGGACCAAAAGCAGGAAACAAAGACGTCTTTATGTGAGGTGCTTTGTGTTTGGCTGCTGCTCGTTTTAAGAGTCCCCTGCTCTCTTTGCCCACATTTACGGTCATTCTCTCCAGTGTAGAAAATATCAAATAATAAAAAGGCAAACGGGGTATTACATACAATACTCAAAGTATGTTAATCCAAACAGAATGTGTAATAAGCCAATATGAGCACTCATGCAAGGGCACAGTTTTCACCCGGCAGACCTGTCGTTATATCTCAACAACACAATCCAACGGGCATCAGATCTTCGCCAGATCACACTTCTCCGAAAGCCAATTTTCAAGACTGTACGGCCGCATATGTCATCTGTGCGAGCAGCTTATTACAACCCATATTTACATTTATTGATAGGCTGTGAGCTCTAAGGAGCACCAAAGTTCGTGTAGGGAGGAGGTCTGGGTGGATGAAGTTAAGTATGTAAGTTAAGTTACGTAACTAGCATACTTCTTTTAACCCAAACCATGCATGTCGTTTTGGGAGTCATTGGACAAACACCCTATTCTGTCGTTTAGGTTGGAGGACTTGTTGCAGTTTTCTGGACTTTGATAATGACAATCTTTGGGTGTCTTCATAAATACCTTCTGTTTGGCACTTTCAGGTGTCTTCTGTACGTTTCTGTATCATTTTCAGTCAAATTAACTTGACCTTAGAATATCAGGTTACAAGTTATTACACTGCTCTTGAGTAGACAGAAGAAATCACATTTGAAGAAACGTTTACATACACACATGGACCCACGTATCCACATGATTCTGGGATACGAATCTCAATATATAATAAATTCAATAAAAAAACTGAGGTTTAGGACTTGACATAAGGGGAATCAAAGATAAGATGAGGGTAAAAGGAGAGTACACTTTTACCACTGCTTCCTGTAAAGAGAGAAAAAAAAAAAGGTAGAGTGATTCACTTGAGATGGAAAAAATCTGGCGGCAGTAATGTTGCTGTGCAGCGAGCGACTCAAAGTCTGTGTGTGGTATTCATGCTCTCCTTTCTCTTTTACAAAGGAGAAGGGGGGGGGAATCAGAAGGGATAGAAAGAGAGAGAGAGAAAGAGAGAGAGATGGGGGAAAAAAATTAGTGACAAAGAAACAACTGAAGAAAAAGCAAGTTGATGGAAGAAGCGAAACAGAAAGAAAAAAAAAGAGGGAGAGAGTGAGCAGTGTTGAGCGGCACTATGCTTGAACAGGCCTTTTGACTGAGAAGAGAGGGACTGGAGGCCTATTGTTGAAATCCCATTCCTCACTGTATTGTCCGACCTTATCGATGCAGGGTCACCAGGAACAATAAGAGAACGCTCCCATAATTTCTCATTTGTTCACAGCGTCACTGCCGGCGGAAGACAGAAAACGCAGGTGCTCCATCTTTTAAGGCATTTTACGAGTCAAGAAAAAGTACATGATAATATTTGACACTGGCATATTAATGATAATATTAACACTGATTGTATTAATATTAAAAGGTTGTATGATGTCTTCTGTGGTTCTGGGGGGGGGGGGGGTCTATAAAGTTGGAAGAAAATAACCCCTCTGATGTCATCAGGGTTACCTTGGCTTGAGCTTGAGACTTAAAACCTCTAACACATCTGCGTTACAAACTCGAGGTGTGAGGTTTGAAAGAAGTGAACAGTTAGGAGGGAAAGGTCTAATGAAAGGGTTCCATTATGGGAAATGTAGGATCCAGCGTTTTTGTAGCTTGACCCCTACTAGAAAACCAAACATCAGCATCACCTCGGCTTCCCCTGCTTCAAATTTGGCCAGGTTCTGTCTTCTCTTAAGTTGATGATTTATTTTATTCTAACAATAATAAATGAATAATTAATAAACATTTCATTACGACTTTGAAAATATTTAAATAGAATATTTTAAATCTTTATGAATCGTTTTCCAAATGTGTCAAGTACTCAATTATATTCAATCAACACAAGAGAAATTCATAATTACTCCATGATACGTTCCAGCATCCATGCATTTATATACTCATTAAAACAATTGAAATGTTTACATGTTGTAACTGCAGTGCATTTATTCTTAGCAAAAGAACCACCAGGGAAACCAACAGGTTGAAAACCTACAGTATGCCCTGAAACCTCAAGTAACAATACACCGTGACTACAGCTAAGGTAACAATACGTGACATGTAAAATAAATTTTGGACAGATACGTTTCATTTGTTTTAATTTCAGTGTCTGTAAGAGCTTCATCCACGTTACTCGAGGCCGACTAGAATGAAAGAGAACATTCCACCTGCGTGATGGATGAAAAAACGAACAAAAAAAGAAAATCTCTCCTCTTGGGTCACCAGACGTTTCTTATTCATTACCGGCTATAAAGCCTGACAAAGAGAAAGCTCCGAGCCCTTCTTCTGCCTCTTCACTCCGTTGCTCCCTCTCTCCCTCCGGCTCTTCACAGAGAACAGAGACTGGAATCGTTCAGTGGTTGAAAAGGTTAAAGTCTAGCCGAGGGCTGGAGTTCCTGCGTCTGCCAGGGGCACCTGAAGAGGGGCAAACATTTACCAGCAAAGAAAAGAGGGGGAGAAAAAAAAAAATCAAAAAAAAAAAAATCAACAGTCTGCCCGAGAGCTGCAGGGTCTGCGCTGAGTGGTGGTGTAGGGCCCTTAGAGAGTTTGTCTTGTAATTGAGTCAATTGTTGACCCCCTGTTCAGGCTGCCTCTGCAAATCTTTGGAGGAAAAGCCTGCCGAATAATTAATGTTCTGCTCTCTTCTCTCTCTCTTGCTCTTCATCTATCCATCTCCTACTCCTCTTCACTGCCCCCCTTTCCTTCCCTTGTTTTCCGTTGTCTCAGAGGATAATTGTGCTGTGAGTCAAAGGCAGCCATTTAGAGTGAGAAGGGGGGGCTGTTCAGGGATCTGCTGAGGCTTACAATCTTCTTTTCACCCCAAATCTTTCTTACACCCCCCCCCCACCCCAGCACTCACTCTCTCTTCTCTCCTGCATTCTCCCCCTTTTTCATTCCTCCTTTTGTTTGCACCGTGGGATGAATTTTAATCACTCTACTCTCCACCTCCGATCTCAGCCCCCCCCCCCTATTTTTTTCCCTCTCTTTCCCTGGTCTGTCCACTCAGTCCCTGTTTCCAACTTATATCCAGCGCAGCACCTTTTCCCCTTACCACTTCTCCACTGATCAGCCCACCTCAAAGAAAGGACAGAGATATGGCACTTTGATGCAGAGAGGAAGGGAGTATTTGTCACTCCAGGTATAGCACAAGCCAAATGTCTTTAGCAGGCACAGGGACAGGCGAGAACCGGGAGAGAAAGAAGGCGAGAATGATAAAAAAAATCATCCGCACGAGGAAGCGGCGGGAAGAGTAGGACAGAGAGAGGAGGGTCACATTCTGTTTGTGGAGAGCGATCACTTTTAAATGCCTCCTTCATTCGAGAACACTTTGTTTGCACAAGAGCTCTAGTGTTGTGCTCCTATTGTTGTGGCTTATCCCGAGGGACAGTGCAAGCCCGGGACACTGTTGTCATTCACATTTCACACATTTACGTATTAGCAGGTGCCCGTAACAATAGTCTGACAAAGTGCATTAGTACAACTTTAAAAAGCAAGAGTAAAAGCATATTATCGTAATAAGAGCAAGCGTTAACATCCGCTGATGTAAGCATGTAAAAGAAATGACAGGAAGCAATCACAGAACAAGTGCCATGAGTAAAAGCTAAACGGCCACCACAGCAACACATGTGGGCTTCCTGACAAGCCAAACTGACACTTTTTTTTTTTTCCTTGTGTTCTCTCCACAGGCCACAAGGCGGTCAGCCTGCACATTTGTCCCAGTCCGACTGGTCTGCACCAGCGGAGGACATTTACAAGGCACGTTCGAGGGTCAGGCAACGTCTTGATGCTTTATGGTGATAGTGCAATAACTTCTGGAACATGTTGATTAACCTAAAGACACTGAAATCCCAATCCTCGTGGTGATGTTACGATTATGTGTACAGAATGCTTGCAGAGGTGGATGAATTCACATGGAGTTTCTTCCACTGCACTACATTTCAGAGGAAAATATTGTAATTTCTAAGATTTGTTACTCCCCCCGTACAAATCTGAATACTTCCTTTCAGCCCTGTATGTTTGTGTTTCTGTGTGGGGCTAGATCAGCATCAAGTCACAGTAATAACACTGGTGCATAACCTGATGAGTGAGACAATTCCCTGTTTGATCTGGTGTTATACAGGGAGAGTCGAGTCCTAAATGCCTCTCTCTCTCTCTCTCTCTGTGTCTCTCTTTCTCTCTCCACTATCCGTGGCCCTCCTTGTGGAGTGTTTGTTAGGAAATCCTGAACAAACCGCGGCTGTTTGTTCGCTCTTTGTCAATGACGGGTTTATATTGACTTCTACTATTGACAATCGCGCGACTCCTGTTGGCCTCACACAAGCTGGATAACGCTGTGCAAATAGGTGTATGTACACACACACACACATTCGCAGTCTGTCCGAAACACACTCACAACCTGTGTCCGACTCACCCAGGGCACATTGTGGGGGGGACCGATAGAAGTAATAAATTAGAAAAAGAATATACTTTATATCAATGCAAATGGCTATAAAAGCTACAATAATTATGTACAAACGTATGTCTGGTGGAAAATTGCTCACGCTTGTGTAACAGATGTCTTAAAATCTAGCTAAATGACAAACACTGTATGAGCAAAGGTACGTGGGCACCTGAATGTGACATCCATACGACATTGTGAACAACACATGGGCATTAATATGCTGCTAGCACAGCTCCCACTCTTCCTACAAGATTTTAGAACCTGGCTGCAGGCTGATCCATCCACCCATTTTCTTTCGCTTGGGTTTTCCACCAATCAGGACAGTCATAGCATCAAAACCAATAAACAAGTCCTGACAATCAGGACTCTCCCAGTTTGGGGGTCACAGCCCTGAGTGTTCCGATTACCACGGGGACCACTGTTGCCTTCACTTTCCACATTCACCATCACAAGTTTGTCAGTCTGTATCTGGAAGGCCCACAGGATCTTAGCATGATCACTCTCAAATACCTTCAGAGGCGTGTCCCATTGGGACTTCCAGCCCATACTTGGCACAGATGTTCCTGTACACTATGCCAGCCACTTGGTTCACTTGGATGCCTGCTAGCATCTTACACCCCGCCGTTATGTGCTGGATTGTTTCAGGGGCATCTTTGCAGAATCTGCACCTGGAGTCCTGCCTGGTGTTGTAGATCCTGGCCTCTATTGATCTTGTGCTCAGAGCCTGTTCCTGTGCTGCCATGAGTGGTGCCTTGTGCCGTCTTTCAGTCCAGCCTTTTCCAGCCCCTGGTAGGATTTCTTGATGTCGGCCACTTCTTCTATCTGCCGGTGGTACATACCGTGCAGGGGTTTGTCCTTCCATGATGATGATTTCACCTTCACCTCTTCCTCAATGTTCTTCTGCTGCCTGAGGTATTCACTAAGCAACTCATCACTTGGGGCTATCTGTGTGATGTACCTTTATTGATTCATCCTGGATAGTGGCTCTGAGGCTCACTAGTCCTCGGCCTCCTTCCTTCCGCTTAGTGTGCAGTCTCAGGGTGCTGGACTTGGGGTGATTAGGAATTTACAGCAATATTCTCCACCAGTATTACATTCATGTAGAGACAATAGAGGGCTTTGAAACAACATTTAGACCGTAATGTAGGGTGAAGGAAAAATTAAGTGTGAAATGTTTTATTTGTTATAAATACTCTCCTGAGAAAATGTGCACTTCAGAAATATTAACTATAGTCCTGACTAAGGACAAGGGTGTCCACATGCTTTTGGCCATGTAGTATGTGTCTTATGAGGCTTCTAAATTACACACATACAGTAGCAGTTGACACAGTGGTGAAACACAGCTGTAGTGACCGTCGTCATCGCCATCCACAGCCATTAAACGCATCAGCATGAATTCAGTTAACTCAAACAGGAGAGAGGAGGCCTCTCCAGATTCCTTGGCTCTGACTCAGAGCAACGAGGGAGGTTGAGAGACACCGGGTGCAAGGGAGTGAGAGAGCGAGATGGAGAAAAGAGAAAGAGGTCGACAAAAAACACACAGGGAGCGGGAGCAGAGCTTCTGTGTCAATGGAGGAGTTCATGGACGCCGGTAGAGGACTCAACTTTCAGCACAATAGACCCCCAACTGAGCCAAGACCCTTAATACCCATACTCCTATTTCACACATCTTTTCAAAGCACCCATACAAGCCACATCCACCTCCCCCCCTGCCTCCATACTCTGGCTGTGCCCCGAGATTGCAGCCAGGGTGACAATAGCGAGAAAATCCTCAGTGGTGCAACTAGGGGCTGTCCGGTCACTCACAGAGGGGCCATCAGGACACCTTGTCTTTGTGTACTGGAAGACAATAGCGACATCTCAGGAACAGTAAAAGCTTCCTCTGTCCTGGCTGGGAGCTGTTAGGAATGACAGGGGCATCAAGTGTTGGTGATAAATGGGTCATTATCATCTGATCTAAGGTGGAGTGTGGAGCTGATAATGAGTTACTGCGTCACAATCGGAGAGCCTGGAGTGCTGCTACTCCAATGACTGTCACACCTGTTTGACTAATACCTAATTGTCCTCAAAGTTTCTTAAATTGTGTTTTTGACCTTCATAATGGAAATGAATCTGCAGAATTATAGTAAAGATTTTTACATAAAATGTTACACCAGTTTGCGTCGAATCCACTGATACATCTTAAAACATGTAACAAGACATGAATTCTTTATAATAATAACTATAATTTAGTAACTTTCCTTCCTGTTAACAAGATCCACCCATTAAAATATAAAAAAATGTACTCCAAACAGTTTTAATTAAAAATCTCAAAGTCTTTTGGGTGTGAGCTGGACGGTGCAACGAGAGAGACATGCAAACATTTTTCTATTGCCAAAAGAAAACATCTTGAAAAAACTAAATCGCTGGGAGGGAAAATATACCTCAACATCCTGGACAGTTCCAGGGGAATTCTGGCTCAGACCCAAACACTGGAAACAGGGTGAAGAAGGCCGAGCTTTGTGGAGTAACGGGGTAGGGAGCATAGTGAGAGGCGTTAGGTAACTAAGACATGATTTACATTGGCAAAAATGTGACTTTGTGAAAAGTTTGACTTTCTAGCATGAGGCTTTCAAGGCACCGTTACAAAATGAGAATTTTGTGTGCACGCAGGCATAATCTTTACATCTAATTTTTTTTCTAATGTATACTGAAACTAATACGGCAACAAGAGATTTCTTCTTGCTGTATTGCTCCCTTTGCTAGCTGAGAGAGCTCATTGCATCAGTAGCCATAGGGCATCATCAGGCTGACAAGCTAGCCTTTAGTCATGACCTAGCTTAGCTCCACTAGCCTCTCAACTCAGCTACTGGTCTCCACTCAAACAGACCCCCTCCTCCATCTACAAGGCCCTTCAGTAGCCGGCTGGTTGCTAGACAATGTGCTTGGTTATGTAAAGACCCTCCTGCACACAAAAGCCAATGTGGGCGCCTGTTATGTGCAGCTCTTCAGAGCCCCGGGTCAGTTAGCAGAAGAGCTCTGGCGTTAACACTCCAAGTTAAAAACGTTTGCTCTTCAATGTGTTTACTGAGAGGAGAGGATGGACCAATGAATTATCTTCGACTTGCTAATTTCACTTCCCTCGAACTTCCAAACCCCACTTGGCTCAGGTTAAAACAACCCCCTTGTTGACCCGTCGGGTGTATTAGAGGGTGTATTAGGAAAGGTGAGTGTGTGAATGTGCACATACTCTCATTGCCAGTAACTCTGGCTCTTGCATAGCCCATGAAAACACCACATTTTTGCAATCATATTTGTACAGTTAGAGCCCAGAATTTGGAAGCTTTGT
This sequence comes from Gadopsis marmoratus, assembly GCA_036023855.1. NCBI lineage: Eukaryota > Metazoa > Chordata > Actinopteri > Centrarchiformes > Percichthyidae > Gadopsis > Gadopsis marmoratus. The sequence goes on from JAVQJF010086370.1 coordinate 20,523, forward strand.
TGCAAATTTATACTTCAAATTCCAAACAAATGTCTTGTACACTTAAGCCCCTTTCAGACACGCATCGCTTAACAAATGTGATGGCGATTGAGTTACTTTAATGAGAAAGTCCCAACAGCAATCTCACTGGGTCAGACTTTTCCGTAAGACTTCCATCGCGGCACGAGTCTGAACATCACATTTTAAGTTGTTGAGGTCTAATGTCACGTCTATAAAAAAGGGATTTTTTTCCCCCTCACATAAGAAAAAGAAAATTAAACTCATCACCACAATAACGATCAGACCAACTGCATGGCTTAAATTGTGGACATGAAGCAAAATGCCTTACAGCACAGCAGCAGTTAAGAATGAAAAAAGATAAATAAATTCATAAAATGTTAAAAGTAACATCTTGTCATTGTATGCTCGTGCTTTTACAGATAGATCAAGCCAGCAATGTTACACATTCAGTGTTTGAAAAGGGCTCTACTTTCCACTCACACAGGGGTTTTTTTCCTTTTTTTTTTTTTTAGGTGTTTCCAGTTTAGGTTAAGGTAAAGTTTTGGTGTGTGCGAGAGAGAGCATGGGTGACAACAGACAGCATGAGCCCTCCAGGCAATGACATGGTGGTAAGCCACACACCTCAGGCACACCACCAGCCTGCTCTGATGGCCAGCCAGCAGGGGAAGAAGTACTGAGGTAAAGAAAGCCACCGTGTGTGTGTGTGTGTGTGTGTGTGTGTGTGTGTGTGTGTGTGTGAGAGAGAGTGTAAAAAGGTTCAACTTAAAAAGAGACACAGCTTTGCTTACGCAGATATACACACAGATCCCGTTGATGTTTGTACACCGCAGAGTGTCCCTTAACAGACTGCTTGCGAAAGAGCAGGCATGATGTGGAATCACATAAACATGCCAAAACCCTGACTGTGTGAAATTATAGCACTGAACAGAAAAACCACACAATTAAGCTTCCTGAGTTTAAAGTGCGTGAAATATGATTGAGGAAGATTGTTAATGTAACGCCATGTTAACTTAAAATCATTATCATAAAAACAAATGCTGCAATATGTTCCACTGTGTGCAAATATTCAAGCTGAAATAATCATTTTACATCATTTATTAGTTACCAAATTCCAAACATCCCCAACTGTGCAAAAGTGCTGTTTTTCTTTCTTGTTTCTTTGGAATTTTGAACAAACAAAAAGTTATCTTTTCACTATTTTATGATTAATCAAAAAAATAACAGCTGCGTTTATTTTCCAGGTGAGTTAGCAGCTGTACACTAATGAACAGCACTGGTAAATTTGTGCAAGTATCACATATACATGCTATTTATTTTCCGAGACAGTAAATGTTTTACAGAGGCTTTTAAATGTCAGATATCTACCGCTGCTGTCCCCAAGATGAAACTCAAAGACAAAAGTTGTGTTTGGTTTAGGCAACCTGAGATGAGCCTGGACCGCAGTGAAGTCCTAATTTAATTTTTACATCGTGTCCTTGAGAGCCACCTCCACCCACAGAGAGAAAACACCCATATCACTGAACATCTAAAAACACACGCACACAATTGCACAAGGAGACGGCAAGACACACACACACACACACACACTGTGTGGACACTTACATGCATACACTCACTCTGACACCCAATCACCCTCACACAAACGCAGTCTGACAAGCAGGAGCATGTGTGACAGAGCTCTTTGGTTGGAAACAAACATACCCCTGCCCAGAGGCTCGGCTCTATCCCACAGGAAGCTGGAGTGTGAGCTGGGACACACAAGACGAGGGAGGAAGACAGCCACAAGGACTCAACTCACCACCGACTGGAACTGCATGCAAAGGGATCTGATCATTTGCTGATCAGCGTATTTGAGAGTTTTAATTGATTTGCTAGTGCTTCTCATGTTGCTTAAATGACGATTGCAAGAAAAAAAAATAAAGAAAGATGAACAGAGGAATGTGAGAGTAAGCCATCTGAGATGTAGGTCAGAGATGACCCCGACTCACAACGCCAGGTGTACGCATTCCACTGAACCATCAGGACCCCGCTGTCATCGTTTATTTAGCCCGTTAAAGCCTCAATGCTGATCGAACGCAGCACATTTAAGTAGCGATTCAATAGATGAACAAACCAGATTTGAGATGGGGATGGAAACGTCGATCTATTGTGGGTTAGGATTTGTGATCATTTTATTTTCTCCCTTTACGGTGTGTCTCGTCGACACCGTACGTCTTCTAAAAACCATTGCACTCCTTAAGGATAATTCAATGCAATGATGTTTGATTCTGATTTTTGATGCAAAGTGACATTGTAGGCAGTCTTACTTGCTCGCTTGCCGAGAGTTAGATACCACTCACATGTCTTTCTGTTAAATATGAAGCTAAAGCCAGCAGCCAGTTAACTTAGCTTAGCAAAAAGATTGGGAAACCAGGGGAAACTGCTAGACTGGCTCTGTCCAAAGGCAACAAAATCCACCTACCAGCTCCTCAAAATCTCTCTAAACGCATAAAAAAAAAAAGAAAAGGAAAGAAAAGTGTCAAGGTATCGCCAGGCAACCAGCGAAGACTCCAGGAAGTTACTGGTCCCAGCCAAGAAATAGTCTGGTGCATTACATAAAGTATTTTGTAAAAAATATAGAAAACAAAAGTTGATTCCTGTTACACTCTAGTATCAAAATAATCATAATATATCCACAGGGGTTGACAAAAGGTTGCACTTTGCTAGATGCTTCCTTTACTCCCATCCAATAGCTCCTTCAAACACTTAATTATAAGACTATGCTATGTGCAAGAACTACACACATCATTGTAAAGCCAAAACACTGTCTTGTAGTACAGTCAGTGTTACATCCCCGCTAGATATTTCTGATATATTTCTGTTGGAATTAGCTGTGCGAACAACCTGTTGACTCTGGTGCAGTTCAATAGAGATGAATGGACAACTGGCACTGAAGTCCCTTAAAGCGAAACTATGCAACTTTTGAAGAAAGAAAATAAGCTCTTGCTCCTACAAATGAAAAGTCAAATTCATAAGCAATAAAACGCAGCACTCTTTGCACACTTTAAAATAGACATTGCTTTGTAACTGACACTGAGTTCGTTCGCCGACTCTTCTCCACTTGCATTACTGTTAAACTATGTTTTAAATTTGCCATTATATCAGAATTGTCACTTGATGCCACAGTGCTGTTCAGCAAACATTGTATTGGTATTCCTAAATGACATTAAATGTGACATGTGTCAAGTGAATTTTGTATATACAGTTTTCTTTAAGCAGAGTAGTTCAACGTTTGTACCAATCACATTACAGTACACACAAGCGCGAGCACAAATTCAGCAACAACTTCCCTCCTTGCAAAACGTCCACATCTGGGACCCCTGGTCCACTGTCCGCCCAAAGCACATGCACACAACACTTAACATTCACACGGACACATTGACACGCACAAGTGCTCACCACATTTCTGCTCCACAGCTGTGCGAGAAGGCAAGAGTTGACAAGTAACCCCTTTGAATGGGGTCTCGTGGGTTTCAGTGTTTGAAACTTTGAACATCCAGCGATTGTTCTCTACAGCAAGAAATTAAGCTAAACATTACCAACACCTTACACATAACCTAGACTTAACCAACAATTACTGCACAGAAGAACAATCATATAATGTGTGTTGTAAAGAAAAACACTTGTCAGGCTGATACAAACCAAAGCACTATGAGAGAACGTGAACTCTGTCACTAACTTCACATAAGAAACTTGATCACTCTTGAAGGTCGTAATCGATCTCTATTAAAAAGGTGTGTAATCGTGTACTCCACACAGTATTTACTACAAGTTTACTTACTTTAAAAGGGCAATAAAAAGCGTCAACCACCAACATCATCATAAAAACAGACAGATTGGTTACAAAAGGACAGATAACATAATCTACTGTATGAAGCAGTGGTTTACAACCTTTCTGGCTTTTGACACCTTATAAACGGAAAAACTTTCTAGCAATGGGTGTTGAAAATGTTATGTAGTTTAAGGACTATACAGACACCATAAACATACCATCTCAGAGTTTGTGTGATGTGTAGAGAATGGGATTTTGGCAGCATTTTTCATCCATTCATGCTCATGTTCTCTACCGGGGTGGGGGTGGGGGAGCATGCACTGGGCGAAAGGCAGGGAACCACCCTGCACAGGTCGCCAGTCTATCACGGTGCGAACACACAGTGCTGTACTCTGTGTGAAAAGAAAAGTGAGCGTGGATCCCTGTTGACCCTCTGTGTATTCAGCGGAGTCTGGTCCCATACGTCCCAGCATAAATGCCCAGCATGGCACTGCGATCCCCCCCGCAGGCCCAAAGAGCAAGAAACTCACTCTCACAGCCTCTTCCTTTCACTGTGCCCTGCCCTCTCTCTGCCACCCCCCCCCCCTGCCGACACTCACAGAAAAACAGTATCTCTCCCCCACCAGTTACTCTTCTGTTGTCCCATGCTCTCAAACTCAAACTCCTGCTAGCAGGTGCATTACTGTGCGAGCTCCTGTCCTACAGGCTGATCCCGCTCTGCACCCCCGGGCATAAAGACAGTGGTGACGACAAGAGGAGCATCAGGAGGAGGAGGAGGAGGAGAGCAGCAGCTCTGGACCTGAAAAAACAACAGCTGCGACAGCCGCATTGTCATTCCAACATTTGTTTCTTGCCAAATGCAGCAGCAGGTCAGCTCACGGCACGGGAACCACAGAACTAATGCCGTTTTGCATCCTCAGCTCAAGGGACAGATTATTATATTGTTCAGAGCTGCAATGATTAGTTTATTATTCAGTTAGCTGATGGAATAGAATAATTGGTTTACTGATGTTTTTTTTAAGCAAAAGTGCCACATTTGAGAAGTTTCCAGCTTCTTATGCTTTTCTTTGCCATATACAATAGTAAACTGAATATTTTGGGGTTCTGGCTTATTGGCACAAAGAAATATTTGACGATGTCACATGTGACTGTGGGCATTTCTCACTGATTTCTGACATTATAGACAAAACGATTTATTAAATCGATAATGAAATAAAATCATTAGTTGCAGTAGAATGTTGTCCCCCCCCCATCACTCACAGTACATTAAAATAGCTTTAAGTGAGTATTGTTTTAACATGGACTTGAAAAAATGTGAACATATCATTTAAGTGACATCTTAAGTGATTTCCACAAAATTAAAAACTGAAATTTGAAACCAAAGGGGGAACTATGCATTACTACAGGGCCATGGATCATTAAGAAAAAAAAAAAAAGATCTCCAATCATGCTGAAACTTTGAGGTAACCATACATTTCACTGAAATAGAAGCTCTCAGTAGCACAGCCATGGTGTGAAAGCCACCACAGCCATCACACCTGCATCCATCCAGTCACAACATGTATGTGAGCCGGGTCTCCTCCGGGAGAAATGACCTGCGGGGAGCTTTGTGTGTGGCCAAAAACAGTGGCCACTGATGCTGAAGCTAACAACAAACTGAAGATTTTAACATCGAGAACAGCGTTTAACCAACGGCCTTGTTGCCACGTCACTTCACCCCTGCTTTACTCTGAAATTCAACTCTAACATAAGACTTACATAAGCTTCATGGATGATCGCTCTTCTCAGCACAACGCTGAAAATGCAACATACTATGTGGCTTTTTAACCTTGGGCTGCTCTTACAAATGGGAGGTCATGTTTCGTGTCTCACCAAACACACTATAATCATGTGTGTTTTAGAGTCCTTCTTTATTGGCTCTCTTTTTGTTAGTTATTGGCTACCAGGAAATGAAGGCCCTCCTCGTGTAATTAATGGGCACAATTATGTAATTGAGCAGTGGTCTGCAGTTTACTGCAAATAGGACCAGATGGCCCGCCAGTCAAAAAATTCAGTTGTTCTGTTCACTTACAGTGGGGTCAGCGCCTGTACCAAGACCTACCTCGCCCCCCCCCACAGTTACCCAGACCCTCTTTTCTTTCTCTTGTAAATAAAGACTTAATGGTTTACAAGCCTTCCAATAACCGTAATACCTTCACAGCGAATTAGCTCACAAAGCAGCCAGACACACGGGCTGGAATGAACTGAGACTGCTGGGAAGATGATATACGCCCACATGTGTTTCTTTTCTTTTCAAAAGCAAGAGTTTTGATGTTTTAACTTCGAGGATAATGTGTGTTTTACTTAGTTTTTTTTGTGAGAGACAATTTTGTGATTAAAGCCTTAAAATCCGAAGATAAATTATCCCTGTTCAGACTAAGGCAACCACTTGTTTACTTCCTTCTGGCCTCTTATTGTTGTAGTGTGTATGCATGCATGGACATGTGTTTGTGTGTGTGTGTGTGCACCCACAGAACATTATCATGGTGAACCAACCAGCCAGCGTCTAAATTTGAAGTTTAGATTATTGCTCTGCAGCAAGCTGATTTACATGCTGCTGATGTCATCCCCTCACTGTGTATTCAGTGCTGCGCCGTTACTGAAGAAGAGAAAACCTCCCTCTTTTCAAAAGTTAGAGAAACTCCGCACTGAACAGGCCTTTCGGTGCTTAGGTGCAACACAACGTGAGGAAGAACTCAAACTGATGTTTATTATTTGAGGCAATACGGCGTTTCACCAGGTCAGACAGCTTCAACATCAGACAAGATCTTAAATTTCAAGGTTTTTTGGGGTTTTTTTTTTTATTAAAGGATTCATTCTGCATTTGACTTTTTATTACACGTTAAGCTGACACCACTATGAGCAGCTTACATCCAGGCCTGAATCTCCACAGTGATGAACACTGCCCGATAGCTGGCCGCTGAGTGAGCTACTCTCCTTCATCTCAAACATCAGGGCATCAACTCGAAGGCTCATGCTGAGCAAAACAAACAGTCAACGCTGGCATGAAACACAGAGGAGCCAGAAGTACGCCTTATCTGATCGTTTCTCGAGGACAAACTACTTCTCTGAGGAAATCAGTTTAAGTCAGGAATTTCTTTAAACTTTATATTTAAGTGTCATTTTTGACAAAGAACAGAAAAATTAAAAATACCACTGTAATGTCTCGCCTATGAAATCTTCTCTGTGTTGTTCCACAGTTGCTTTGCAGCTTCCAGCAATGTCTCCAGAGTTAAAAAAAAAAAAAAAAAAGAGAGGCGTCATTAAAATGAGATAAACCATCTAAAAACATTGAAAACCGTGGTTGCTCAATAAGCGGCAGAAACGTCAGCCCGCGTAGTTAAGTCAGGCAGGGCAGGGCCAGGCAGTCAGTCAGCCAGTCACGACGGTTGAGTTGTAAATGTGTTCCAGCAGGAAAAGCCAAGCTTCAGAGCAAGGCAAGCAGTCTGGAGTCGGCAACTTTCCCCTGCTCCAGCTAGCGCACCGCCCTCCCTGCAGCCCACCCAAGAAGCAGCCCATGGGCATAAATTTGAGAGCCTGACTCGCTGCGGATTTAAAGCAATCTGCATCTCTCTCTCACTCCTCCACACTCACTATGAAATGTTTCTCTCGTTCACCCTTCACTCTCTTCTGCTCTTCTTCCCTTTCCAACAAATTCCGCTGTTGTTGAAAATGGAAAGCCCTTTCTCAGCGCGTGCCAATAATATTATTTTCCTAAAGGCTTAATTAAGCTTGCAAAAATGCAGTAAATGCACAGGAGCTGTATTTTTCTGTTTCTGTACGCTCTTCATGGCGGAAGAATCCGCCATGAAGAGCTGCTTCTCTACTGTAAAAAAAGGAGACAACAGCAAAGCCTTGTTGAAACAGAGTTGATTACATCTCACAAAACGCTACCTTCCAATAGTTTGTTGTTTCCTGAAGGGAATTATTTTCTCAATAACAGCTTCGACACAAAGTATACTGCTAGTTTCCATTTACGTTTTATGGCACTGGACCACAGGGAAGATAACTTTATACAAAACGTGATGCTACACAGGAAGTCATCCAGTCAGTTCGCTTCAATTTGGGCTACAAAATCAATAAAACCAGCACACCACATCACCTTTGTGAATCATGTGCTGTAGAGCTCTTCAGCCTAAACGAGTTGGGTTTGGTTGCAGATGTTACTAATAAATTAAAATGAAGGTGCAGAGTTTTCTCTGAATCATCACTGAGAGTCTGTGACTTTCCATACGGAGACTGGAGTCTGATCAAAGCGACTCGCAAACTGGATGTCATGTCAAATCTGTTGTAGCAAGTACGCGTCTGTTTGACGGAGGGTGCAGTTGCCTTTGACCCACAGCAGATTAAATAACGGTGTATCGGTGACGGCTCGGCCAGCATCTGGCTTGCAGGGGGTAGCAAGTCGTGCGCGTGTGTCACTGTGCTGCGTCCATGCATGTGGACTGACTTCCTGTTATGCCATCTGATCCGGTTAACGTGGCATCAGCAAGCCACTATAGATTCTCACAACTGTCACTTACTTGCAGGGCAGGGACACAGGAAGAGAAAAAGGTGCAAGAGTCTGAGCGGCAGAGGAAGAGGAGAAAGAGAAGGTATGGGAATGTTTAAAAAAAAAAAGAGGAGGCAGAGGAGGGAGATTTATACAGAACTGGAAACATTTGGAAGAGAAGTAAGAAAAAGAGAAGAAAACATACAGAGAAAGAATCTTTGTCTGTTTGTGGTTTTAGCAGGCTGACCACACGGCTCCTTTCTCATAAACATGCAGTACGGAGGAACAATGGCAACGTGGTTTGGGTCAACCATTGTTGGAGATTTTGCTTTGGAAGTCTGTAAACCTGGAACATATTGAGATGTCCTTCATTTTACATATAATGTGTGAATATTATGGGCGTCGTTTAGGGTAAATGAACCTAAACTCCATTTAGTCACATTTCAAAATCTCAAATAGCTTTTTACACAAATCTTATGGAAAGTTTACACGGCTGAGAATTTCCCCTCTGGGGGATCAATAAAGCATTACCTTTACTCTTTTTATCTTGGAAATTTTGGGATTGCTCAACATGCCCTTTGCAAGATCTTTACAGGATCACTGAGTAGCCATAAAGCCACCACACAGGTGGATGTAAAAGCACATGAACTCTCCTCTACACCCTATAGTATGGCTGGGTATCAAAACTCAGTACGTTTTGAGCATCTACTGAAATGTGTCCTTAACATCGAGTATCGAGAACTGTCAAACATCCAGAGTTGTAAATGAACTCCTCTCACAAATTCGTAGTCTTGTTGACAGTTTCTTTGATATTTCCTGAACTAAATCAAACTATGTTTTGATCAGGCACAGTTCTGTATTTTCCACACCAGTGTGGAAGCTATTGAGTTATTAAATTTATTTCTTTGCCATCAACAACTAAACTCAGGTAGCGCATTGGCACCGATATTGAAAATGTATAAATGACACCCAACCCTAAAAAGCACTCACTGATGCGGGCAGGTGCTGCGGAAAATATTCTGAATAAAAACATCAAGAGGACATGTGAAGCCTACATCGTAAAGCATCTTTGTGCATATCTAACATCCAAACATGAAACATGCTACATACCACTGGATGAGTAATCACAATTGTTCATGTTGCTGTATAGATGGAACATCTTAATATATACACAAGTATCTAGGAAAGTGTGTGGTATGTGGAACAGTGAGTTGCCCAAGAGCATCGGCCATGCCAAGGATCTTTGGATGTTATCTCATCACAGAGTTGTTGTCCAGAAAACTCATCATAAACACACGCAACATGGATATGCCTCTGAACTCCTTCTCAACTTAGCGTCTCTCTCACACACACACAGTGTCCCTCCGTCTGTCCCTCGCTTCGTCGTGGAAGTCGGAAATAATTATTCCAGCAGTAAAATGTAATAGTCTAACACAAAAAAAAAAAAACGCCGCTGGACATTTTTATACAAACTGCTAAGGAGGAGTAATCTAACCTGTCTACTTAACGTTAAAATGAGAGATCGCTGTTTTTTGTCGGAGAGGGAAAAAAGGGAGCAGTATTTCACCCAGATGTTTTTTGTTCTTTTGTGTTGAACTCACAAGGCTTCAAAACTCACATCACATCCCTCCCTGGCTATAAGGGAAACGCTGGTCTGACAGTTTTTTTTTTCTTATTGGTGGACGTCAGAGAGACGCAGGCAAAGAGGAGGGTCACTGTCAGACACTGAGTTGTAATTACACTGATGATGGCAGCACTCGAATGTACCGTGGCTATGGCAACTTGGTGAAATAACAAACACCGCCTCCTACTTGCTTTCTGCCTGCCGACAGGACAGCGCGCCGTGAGTCACCAGTGGTGAGAACACACACAGCGAAACACACACACGGCCAATGACACTCACACATGCAGGTACAAAATCTTGCAGGAACGTAAATTATGTGAATGAACCCACATGCACAAACCCACACCTGTAAACAACAAAGTCATCCAGTTACCACTCGCACCCAGTTTAAACCTGCAGCACCTCAGCTCACATTTATCAGCCTGATCAAACAACTGAAGCTCATCCTGAAAAATAAATAAACAAAATCACTGTTCTCTGCCTCTCGCCACAGACGTCGCTAACATTTCGCCTTTGTCATCCACAGCCGACCACCAAAGAAAACCCAACCACAAGCTCACTGTTACAAACCCAGCTAACGTAACAGTGGGAAATGAGTAAGTATCAGTGTGGGCTGTTTGTGCATATGAGAGCTATTCACAATCTCACCTGGATCCTATTAGCACCAGTTTGATTTCTAATATCAACCACATGAGACGATAGTTAACAGTCAGCATGCCTAACTGCTTTTACACACATGCACAACACACACACACACACACACACAAATGTAGCAACCGCCACCCTCATTCAAAGAAGGAGGAGGGACAATGGGGAAGAGATGACTCCGCCCCTTTACAGTCAGCAGCAAGCTTAAATTTATATCACACACACAGTCCCTCAGGCACAGGCTTACGCAAAAACAGTGCATTTGATGAGAAACACAACCAACACCACTCTTAATGCTGCCTGCTGCTCCACATGTGACTTGACCTTTCAAGTCTAATATTATGGCATTAGAGCAGTGAGCTGATTGCTAAACCAGAGTGTTCCCAGGTTAGGGACCAGGCTCGCCCTAAAAGACAGAGCGACTGCTTGGTCTAACCTTAACCAAGTGTTTTAGATGCCTAACCCTAACCACAGTTTATTTGCCATAACCACAATCCTTTGCTAACTTTAACCCTACCATAGTTGTCACGGAACATTATGCAGAATCATCCAATATTAATGTTCTCTCTGGCAAAGGGGTTTTTAAACGGGAGGTCCTATTTGTTGTCAATTCTCAGCTGATGAGCCTCTCGACACAGCGAGATTACAACTAACTGACACACACACGCACTTCTAAAATTAGATCAGGGCACCAACTAACAATTATTTCTTTGATTAACCATTTCTTCGACTCTTTGATCAATAGTTTAGTCTGTAAAATGCCAGAAAATAGTGGAAGGTTGTGAAATCCAGAGAACATCCAGTCAACACTGTGGCTTAAACTTCCCTTCATACATCCACTAAAATGATTACATCTAATACAGCCGACTTCTCATTCTTCTTTGCTTTGAACTGATCATCTCTGCGGATCATCTAGTTAAATCTCCACTGCCCCAATTTGTCCGAAATGGCTTCTAATGGGTGGGAAAGCTCCAAGTAACCATGAACAATGGTTTTCAGCATATTTCCCATGACTGCAACATTTCCCCTTTCTATTTTGTGTGCCCTTTGGCTAATGCAATTCAAGCTTTCCGAAGTGTTTAATGTCTTTGCCCTCTGGTGTCGTTCATTCATTCTCATTTCAGCATCATTTAATGTGCTCAATGTTATATTCCTAGGAAGAGGGATTATCTCAACGGACACTTAGTGAACTCATTAGTGCAATCTGACCATACACAACTATTTTGGACAACGAATACTCATTATCATTGTTGCCTCTTATTGGCATTATTCCGATGGCTCCTATGGGATAAGGTTTGGCTTAATGATAACCAAAAACAGCAGCCACGAAAACCAAAATCCATTCACTCCGGTCTCATTGAACACGAATGACGACGCACAACATGAATAAAAGCCCTGCAGCAGTTTGAGAACGACAAGCTCAATCCGATGAACCAAAATAACCTTCGAATACCAGACCCTGACACCGGGGACCTGAGGGAGCAGGCCGTGCCTTCAGGAGCCTTGAAGTATGGGAGGAAAACTAGAAGATGCGGAGAGAAAAGAGTAGCGGGGGATAAAGACAGAAAAAGAGTGCGTGTGTGTGTCTTTGCTCATATGTCCTTTGGAGCATCATCAGGCCCGTCTACTCTGTTCTCGCTGTTGCCGAAGCATATCGGCTCGGCACTGTGAGCCTACATGGTTTTAGCCGGGGCCGGCACAGACAGACAGCTGCTATTAAACCCTGATTGTTTCAGGTTCACAGGGTGTGAAAAGGCCTGATAGAGGGGCTGTGATCCCAGTGAGGGTGGTCTCCCCTCCGCTCTCACTGGAAGGGGGGAGGAGGAGGAGAATGGGGGGGGGGGGGGTTGCAGGCATCACGTGACGCATGTTTCTTGCCGAGAATCTGGACAAAAACACACCACTTGTTGCTGCCTGCCTCTGGGTACTCATGTGTCACGAAGCTGGCAGCCAATTATGCCAGCGCAGACATTCAACGCATTGTCCACATCATTTATGCCGGCGAGAGCTACGAAGAGTCTGTGTTGACATGCTTCATGTTCCAGATTTTGCTCTCACACGTCTCTTGACGAACAACCGTCCACGCTCAAACCGCCCCTGCTTTAAAAAAGTGCACATTACGAGCACAGATTAAACATTCAGTCCGCCTCAGAATCCCCCCACCTACCTGTGTTCATGCTGGCCTACTGGGATAATTCATTCATTCCACTAAATAAAATGGTCTTCAGCCTGACAGACTTATCACCTCTCTGATAGGGTTGTGATACACCAGATCAGTCCTCTCCTGCCACTGGATTGGAGGACCGTTTCTTCCTGTATGACCTACTTGTTTAAGAGCATTCCCATTAAGGAGCCTTTTGGCCTTAACACACTTGATAAAGACCAGGGAGGGTGAGGAAGCTCCCCTGCAGAGCTTTTCACACGTGGCCAAAGGACAAGTGCACTTTCCTCCCTCCAAACCCCCCCCCAAATCTAAACCTTGAGAAGGGTCCGAGTGCTTCTCTGTAATGGATTACATTCGAAAAGCGGAACCACGCTTAGGATGTTTGCTTTATTATAGATTTTCTGTCTTCCTGCAATAAAACTAAATGTCTGAGGTGCTTGTGTTCCAGCTCAGCAAACGCTGTTCTCAGCCCACAAAAACCTATTAAGTTAAACTTACAAGTCATCACTAAACATCTGCTGACCACACTTCTTTTTTGTTTTTGCCTCGTGTTGGGTGTAATCAATTAAAACAACACATAATACAAACATTTATTTGGTAGACAATCCACATTTTCCTAATAAGTCATTGTCTTTCCATCTCACGTTTGCGGAAACCTACTAAAGACCCTTTGTGACGTACTCTGCGAGTGCGTCGGTGCAAACGCTGTTTAGGGAGGTTCTGAGTTTGTGTGCGCAACACTTCTCACTGTCACTTTGGAATAAATAAGTGTTGGCTGTTCTATTGAGTCCAGTGTTGACGCTCTTCAGTCCAGGGCCACTACATGAAGACCAGCAGCCTAATCTTCCCACATTAACAGCTACAGTCTTCCTCTTGCAGAGACAATTACACCAGCTTCAAGAATCAGCCTCAGATTAGAGATGGATCATCTTCAGTGCATGTTGTTTTTGGTCAAACGAAAAGAAAGAGATATTCAGCCAGCACATGTCAGGGAAGCAGTGAGTTAGTCAAACAGTTGATGGTGGCATTAACAGGAGCTCTCTGCCTCCTGAAGCCTCACACGGCGGCTCAGGGATGGTGTCGGTTTTTGTTTTTTTGGGAAGAGATATTGGCACCTCAAGTACTTCAGGTTACAAGAGAACAGCTGCTCGCTCTTCTCTCCTCGGCTGCGCCAGATGACTTTGAACCGCGCTTTCTGCCAGAAACCCAAGAAGAAGCACTTCCCCAGGAGGCGAACGCGTAAAAGGCAGGAAAACGTACATTCTCTGGCGTGCAGGCTGCACTCAGACAGAGCATTTCTTCGTGCCGGCGTGTTTCTTCACATCTCCACAAAGGGGACAGACAAGGGCAGGAACCAACGGCCGAGGAGGAACCGAGCGAATGAATCCACAAGTGGCCGAAGCGTCACACACGTCGCCCGGCTGGCAGAGAAACTATACAGCTGCACGGCTGGACTTTTGGAGTGAACAGGAAACGTAAACCGGCCTAATTAGTTTTAAGTCGGTGCTTCCAAAGCGTCAAAGTCACGCGCAATCACCTGAAGCCCCCCCCCACATACACACACTTCACACATTAATTACTTTAATAATTAATCACAACGTTCCAGCTTGTTACTCATCAATGGGCGCCTGTGATTTCTCACAAGCGAAGCGCCTCTTACCTCAGGCAGGAGTGTTCGGCATGAAACTTTCTGACTGGGTTCCCAGAGTCCCTGGAGGAGCTGCGAGAGTCGGAGTTTCCAGTAAAGCCTCCCTTTTCTCTCGCCGTCTTCCTGGCAGGCGCACTCGGATGGAGATGGCTGGATTCTACGCAGAAAGCGACACTTTATCCCGCTTCAGAAGCGCCTTTCCGTAGAGTCTTTCTGGGGGGGGGGGGGGGTTCTCTCTCCCTTCAGAGTCACTTTGCGCAAACGGTGACAAAACTGAACCCCATGTTCGGCTCCGGAGTCCCGCAAAGCGCCCTGGAGTTGGCTGCACAGCCAAATGTGGGAATGCGCACCCCCTTCCCTTCCCTTCCTCCCCCTCCGCAGTCTGTGGACCACCCCGAAACAGGAAGTTCACTTTTTGTTTTTCTTAAAAAAAAAAAAAAAAAAAGGGACCCCGAGGGTGCGGTTGGGCCCCCCCAACCCCCCCCCCCCCCCCCCCCCCCGGCCAGGGGAAAATGCGCCC
>JAVQJF010086378.1:0-10192 GCA_036023855.1 Gadopsis marmoratus
GCTGTCGGTATCGAAATCCAAGAACCGACGACGGCGGGAGGCTGCGGAGGAACCGGATTCACGGGACTCACGAATTAAACCCCCCCCCCCCCCCCCCTCCTCCGCCCCCCTTAATGTGCTCCAGCGGAGGTGTGCGGAGGAGGAGAGAGCGATCCGAGCCCGCAGCCGATGCCCGGAGAAACCAGCAGCCCGCGCGCAGGCGGCTGCGGACGGCAGGGCGGTGGTACCCAAGCGTCGGTGTTTTGTCGTCTGGGCTCTGACTCCGGAGGCGCGTCGCTGAGGTTATGGGCTGCGCTCCCAGTATCCACGTCTCTCAGAGCGGGGTGATCTACTGCCGAGACTCGGACGAATCCAACTCCCCCCACCAGACCACCACCATCTCCCAGGGCACCGCGGCCACGCTGCACGGGCTCTTCATCAAGACCGATGCGGCCGAGACCATCCCCTCCGTCATCACCTACCAGAACCGGCACTCGCGCAGCAACTCGCACCGGGATCGCAAGGAGAACAGCGGCGGACACGTCCGCGTCGAGGCCGAGACGCAGACCAGCCGCACCAGCGTCAAGGTACAGTAGAGCGGGGCGCGCTTGCATGGACCCAACACGGTGCGGTGGCGCAGCATCATCGCCGGGTCGTGAGTGGGAATCACACGTGAGGAGGCCCATTGGCTTGTTTGTTACCGGAGGAGGCCCAGAACCTTCTGATCTCAAATCTCCAATGACTCTAGTTCATCCACTGCCCTTATCCATCCATCCATCCCTCCCTGCAGCCTGCACATGATATGGGCTGTGGACTGTAAATTATGCAACAGATGCATTGTACACATGCAACCCTTTACTTTAGCCCTCACATTTAGCACTTAAAAGCACAATATTGACATTTAAAATGTGGTTTATAAGACACTGTAATGTAGCTGCGGGCAGATATGAAGACGTATATACAGAAAAACCTGTTGTATAAAGAACAAGTTTAGCGCTACAAGTGATGCTGGAGTTTTTTGACCTCCTCAGGAATGTTTCCCTTCTCCGTTGCATTTCTCTGCTCCGTCAGCTCCCTCACGAGGCATCATAGTCGAACTGTGTGCCACAACAAAAGCTTGTTTACAGGCTGTGCTTCATTATTTCTAACCCGGGGCCCTGCAGCCTGCCGGAAGCAGAATACATTGTCAAATTAGCAAAAATGCACATCCAGTCGGTTCGTCGTTGAGCAACAAAACGCAGAGAGTGTGCAGCAAAGTGCCAAAAGTCAAAAAGGGTCACGACTTGTGTTCATCTCTTAAATTGGAATGAGCCCCAGCCGGACAGTTCATGACACTGACAGGCTTCCCGGGGTTTGCTTAAAGGCTAAAAGTAAAACTGAGACGTGGCGTCTGATTCAGCTCATGAGACGCCACACATAATAAACTATTACCCTAACAAACTGAATCATTAAGCCGCGAGGCGAACAATAAGTCTGTCTGCGTGACAACGAGCGCCTTGGAAAACGCTATGGACTCTGTTACATTTATTTCTCGGGGCCAAGAAAAGGTGGAAGATGAACTGTCGCACGCAGTCAAGTCACGTTAGTTCAGTAGCTCGTTGCGCTGCCGTGGGAGGTGCTCTTTAGCATAAACGAGCCAAATGAATGAGTATTAATAAGTTGGTGTGAGATAGCTGAGCAGGGCACCGGCTGTCTCTGCTCCGCGCTCTTCAGTCAGCGTTTGGGGAATCAGAACCTCAGAAGTATAAAGATCATAAACTTGTGTACATGCCTTGTCATGGGGGAGCATGTGAACAGATACTTCTTCATATTTATGATCCAGCCCCAGAGGATATAGCTGTGTTTTGTTAAGAGGCAGTGTAGCAGATGATCGTCTCATCGGAAACCTCAGAAAAGATTAGACCGATGAGAACCGTTTTTGCAAAATACAATAGAAACATTCTGACAGTGTGGCCTTTTTGGCAAACTACGCTTAGTTTGAAAACATCCGTCACTCGCGTTTTCTTCTTCTTTATGTTGTGTATCTAATACAATTCTTCCAGTTCCGTGCGCTTTGATGCTCACATATGATAAGTTCTTGGCATCTCCTTTGGTCCGAATATGGAAGGATGCCACTGGATCGAATCAAAATATTTAGTCACCCGAACAGGATGCTTTTCACCAGCGACAGCTTAATAATATTTAGGTCCAGCAGTTTAATCCTTTTTATAGACTTGTGTCATTAGTGTAGGGTGACACAGATAGTGTGTGTGCGGTTCCTTCCCTGAGTTCCCCCTCTATCTCCGAGGACTGAGGGAGGATCAATGATAGCATTTATTATTAAAACCATCTGCCTTTCGCTGCAGGATCTTGATAAGCTGCCATGGCGTTGGTCACGCCAACGGTGTGTGTGTGTGTGTGTTTGTGCATCCATGTGTGCATGTGAATATACACAAGTAGTTTGTTTACCCCTCTGGTCAGTGCGGCAGGGGTGTGAACAGTCACATGTGAAGGAGCTGATGCTGGTGGCCTGTGCAGATTTCCCTGCAGGGCCTCTTGCACAGAACATACAGACGAGAGCACGAATGAGCGTCTTTCTCAGTTAATTTCTGTGTTTTGCTAAAGAAATGAAACCATACCAGACCAATCCCAATTAACACAGTTCCTCCAACCTGACAGTAGCTCTGCATAAATAGTCTTTATTAGGGTTTAATTATTTGTGTCCTGTTTGCAAACAAACCGACATTATTGGGCGAGGAAGATAGAATGATAGCAGTGACGTGGTGAAAGACAAGGCCTCCCCTCGTCTAGGGGAGGAAATATGAAGTTGCTGGTCAGCAAGAAATAGAAGCAAAATAGTTCAACATCTGGCTGTGGACGCAGTCTAGATGGCCAAGTTCACAGGTCTTAATAGTGAAAGGACAGGGATTCTGTAAACCAACAAAGCCAAACTCCCGAAGACCAAACTGTTGATCCTAGCACATACGTTCTGAAAGGAGAGCAGATCCATTATTCCTTGTTGCAGAGGTCTAAATGTTTTAATGTTGGTTTACTGTTACTGTATATGTTGATGAGCCGTAATTTTCTGAGCACTGACAGGTGAAGTGAAAAACATTGATTATCTGTTACCATGGCACCTGTCAGTTGGGGGGGGGATATATGAGGCGGCAAGTGAACATTTTGTCCAAGTTGATGTGTTGAAGCAGGAAAAATGGGCAGCAGAATTATGTGAGCGACTTTGACAAGAGCACCTCCAACACTGCAGCTCTTCTGGGGCGCCATGCAGAGGTCAGGACCTACCAAAAGTGGTCCAAGGAAGGAGAACCACTGAACCAGAGACAGGGTCATGGGAGGGCCATGGCTCATTGATGGTCGTGGGGAGCGAAGGCTGGACCGTGTGGTCCGATCCAACAGAAGAGCTTCTGGAGCTCAAACTGCTGAAACAGTGATGCTGGTTTTGATAGAAAGGAGTCAGAACACACAGAGCATCGCAGTTTGTTGGTCAGGGTGGCCACGCTGTCATCATGTTATGGCCGATGGGTGTATATCTGTGTGTATGCAAAGCCTGCATCCTTTGTGGCGCCTCAAGAACGAGGCCAGAGCAGTACATGCATCACTTTCTCTCAATAAATGCTCCCTCAGTGGTTCATGCACAGCAAAACAGCATGAACGGTACGTGATGTAACGCTTCCTCGTGCTGCTTGAGAGAACCCATGTGGACACATCTCCCTCCATCACACTAAAGAATTCATAAATGCTCTCCGGAGGGAATAGATCTGTTTCCGTGTGGACAGACAACACGAGAGCCTCAGGAAAAACACAAGTGTAGAAGTCGTCTCACGCGCGGTTTGTGGAGTGTTGAGGTGTAATGTGAGGAAGACAGCTTTCTGTTTCTGCTCCTAACTAATCTCTGTGAGCATCGGTTTGAACGTCAGCGTTCCCCCAAATCCACAGTCCTTCCCGGTCAGCGGTGGGCGGAACCCAACCTCGGCCTGACGAGGCACGCCTGAACTGCCGAGAGGCCTCGCTCAGGCCGCGCTCAGCTCTTTGTTTGCTTCAGAATGACATGCATTTCGCGTGTAAGTTGCCGTTAATTGTCAATCGCTTATTGAACTGCCATTTTGTGTTGTTGCTTGTAATTTTAGATTGATTTGAGCACCCCTTTTTTGTTTTTAAATCAAGTGTCGTTTTCATTTTTGTTTTGTAGCTTCCAAGTCGTCTGCAACAGTCATGAAATGGAAACTCCTTGGCAAAAGAAAATCACCTAGTTGGATGGCTCTCGTGCTCGTGGTCGTCATCAGTGCAGTGGCTCTTAAGCTTAACTGGAAGCGTCATCTCGGTGCAGCAGCTCAGTAATAACGGTTAGAAGCGAGGTTTTTGCCAAGTTTCCTGTTGTTTTAGCGTTTGATTGCGGATGGAGATCTTCATGAAAAAGCACTACAACATTTTCGGATTGAGCCCGTCCAGCGTGGACATGGTCTGAGTTTGGATGTAAGGGGGGGTGTGTGAGAGCAGGAACGTCATCCAGGCTGTGAAGTGGAAAATAGTTTGAATGTTGGACTGGGACTACTGTTTACAGGCAAAGAAGCGCCTGTAGGTGTGTTTACATGCACGTTATCTCATTGGAGCATAGTCTGAATTTTTATTATGCACAGTCATGTTTCCATGCATATTTTTGTTTGGTGGCTTTAATGTAATGTAGTACGTGTAGTAAGAATGAAGGTGGTGGCATTTAAATGTTTGAGGAGAAGTGATACATACTTTACTTTACATAAAGCCTAAATTGCATAAATAAATATAGTGAGAATTCACATAAACGTGTAGCCTCTGGGGGCCTTAAGAGTCTCTAAGTGGTAAACAAACCGTGATGCAATGGAGACTTTTCTAAATTACCACAAACATGTCTTTGGCGTGTCTGTACTGCAATTTCCTGGCGCTGATTACCTGCCATATAGGCTGATCCTGATGATATATATATCACCCATAATGGCCCGGCCAATTTATAGGTCTCCTTCTTACTTTTTGAGCAGAGAGGGTCAATCACTGTTGCTGGATATCCAGGCTAACAACAATAATTGCACATTATCTTACAAAATTAGAGGGGAAAGCGTTTAGTGAAGAAGCTCATTTGCATAAAAAATATTGCGAAAAAAACCCATTGCTAATCAAAGTGATTTAATCAGCTTAACTATTATGTACAATAACGCCCTCTACAGTGTCAAATCTGAAGGTCGCAGCCCAGAAACCTGCTCACGTGACAAAGTGAACCCACGTCAAATTATCAGTCGATCAGCGTGGGCGTATCGCGAGTTCGTACCGCGGAAAGAAGTCTAAAAGAAAGATATCTCCGGCCGCGTGCAGACTGAGGCTGACCTCAAGTCCATCTAGGTGCACTGCAGAAGGCCACCTGCGCTGCAGATAAGATGAGGCCTCGTTGCAAGGACTGTGACTCACGCAAACGCAGAGGCCTGCCGCTAACAGCGATGAGTAATGTGATGCGATGACAGCCGGCTGCTCGGTCTTTATCTGGCAATATGCAAAACAAATAAAATAACATCACAGCGTGGTTCCGAGAGAGACGACAGTGACATAATGCATTGGATCAGAGGATTTAGCCGTGCGCTGAAGGCCACGACAACGTCACACTGCTGATTCCTAAGCAGTGTGAGATTCAACGTAAGAGCAACAGGCGAGGTCAAGTCTAGATGAGGCCTACACCCCTCTTTGTACCACTACGTTCTTACTCAAAATGATTAGAAGTAGTGTAAACGGCACGTTCTGTTCTCCGGCCACGATGTGAACTAACTTGCCGCCTTTGTAATCTAACGTTGTTGTAAACGGTGAAAACACCTTCAAGAGCGCGCATGAAACGTGCCGCAACTTTAAGTTTATTCCATCCTGAAGGATAAACTGCTCTATTAAACGTGCAGCTGACGTGGTGGAGCAGGCCTCCACAACGAGAGCAGTGTTTAACCTCTGTCATAACAATGTTCATACAGTATATATGCAATGACATGCCGTACCAAGGTCCCAGTAAGTAATTAAGGCTTTATTTATACGCCGCCTTTCAACGTCTGTTTCAAAAGCGCTTCACAAAAACAAAGAATAGAATTAGCTGAATGTAAGAGGAAGAAGAAACACTTCATAAAGTACGCAGTTAGTTGAAGATCTAAGTCGGGGGGGGGGGGGGGAGACTTAACATGAGGCACCAGTGCTGCTTGAGGTGAAGGGGACACGGAGGGACGATGTAGACGTTCAGTCAGACAACTCGCGCTTGAAATGTTTATTACAGCAGCAGGACGCAGTTAGGAGGAGTTTGGCATCTCGGCTTCGACCTCATCACAGGTGCGTTTGTTTCGAGATGTTCGGGGAGTGACGAGCAACTGTCTTAAACCCCTCATAGCCGACGCCTGCCGGTGGACGCGGGGGCTCAAAGGAGAAGGAGAGGCGGGAAATCTTGCACTTTAAATAGTTTGCCGAATCGGGGAGGGTGTGTTTGCGTATGCCGCGTGTTTGCACGGCGCCAGCTCGCAGGCGTCGCCCCCTTTGTTGTAGTTGGGTGGCTGATTTCGCCTGCTCAGCAAACGCGGTCAGCAGTTGCAGCAGCGGTGGCTGTGACGCACAGCTCAGTCAGAGGTGATCCACATATTTTTAGATCCAGAGCGACTTACGCTTCCCGGGGATATCACTACCTCTGATGTACATCGCGAATAAGCAACCTTGAATCCATTTAGATGTCGCAGAGACAAAAGACCCTCCGTAATAACTCCAGAACCTGACTGAGAATCATCAAAGCTTTTCAGTATCAAAGTGATCCAGTGATGGCTGTCTGCACATCCGTGGGTAAAGATAAAGATAACCTTTATTAATCCCACAGGGGGAAATATACTGTAACAGCAGCTCAAAACTCAGACGAAATTAAATAAAAACGCAATTAAAAATTTTAAACAGTATATGCACACAATACAATAAATATAAATGACATAAAAACAAGAAACACCGCAAACAGGAGCTGCTAATGGCTAATTCGGCATCCATAATGGAGCCAATTTGCCAAAATGTAAAGAAATACAGGGTATCTCACTGACTTCACTGTGGTTCAGTTCTCTTTCTTCCAACTTTCTACACACTCTGACATCTAATTTCTATACACTTTCTCACCTGTCTTTTGTATATGTCCGTCCTCTGTCCTGCCTTGTCTCACCTGCCTCTCGGTCGCCTGAATTCGTATGAATCAAGGATGATTCCAGCCTTCCTCATTCGCCTTAACTGTCTGTGCGCTCCATCCTAGCTCACCTGCTCTAAGACTAGATGGTGCCCTGTGACAGCTTCACCCAACACTTCCTCCATCACCTTCCAACTCGGCCGACTGATCTCTCTCCAAATCGCTGTTCCCGTTTCTGCCGCCTTCCTTCCTGTTCTGTTTAACATCTGGCTGTGCCGTCCTCGTGTAAAACACAATGCTTGCCTCCTCGTCTTCTGGAGTCTGTGCTTCCCGTCATCGCTGACGCACCGGCCAGTGATTGTCCCCTCACTCGTTTTATCTCACAAGACTTTTGCATTAGACGCTCGGACCACCAGATGCTCCTCTTGACTTTGTGGATCTCCCTTGGGTCATCGCTGACAACATGAAGGGATCCCTGATCAGACGTCCAAGAATCTCTTTGTATTCGGAGACAAACGGCCGTGACGTGAGATCCTGCAAGTCCGCTATTGTCAACAAAGTACCTTTTTAGATAGTCGAGCTGTATTCTTTGGCTTTTCAGCACTTTCAGTTCTATGCAGCCTCTCCCCTTCAGGGATATTATACCCCCCCAAACTGTAATATGTTCCTGTAGCTCTTCACCTAGAGCAGCACAAAATGTTTAAATGAACAGGTCTTCCAATTTAATGACAATAACACTGTACCTTCCAACACGTCTGTTGGCTACTGGAGGTTTCCAATGAATGAAGCGTTTAAACGATTCCCCTCGTCCTAATCCGCATCAAAGAAAAGCACAGCACTGCTCTGTCAACTCGGTGAATTGCCACAGAACAATTGTTCGTGTGCAAAGTTATCAAATTATCAAGCGAGAATAGTTTTTTGATAGGTTAAAAAACTAAAGAAAGTACTGCGCGGCTCCGGCCTCTGCTTGCCTGACTGACCAAGATTACCTCCACTTTTAACTTCTCACGACAGTGTAAAACAAGGCAACTAAAATAATAAAAATAATAATATTAATAACTTTATTTATATAGCACCTTTAAAAGAACGGAGTTCACAAAGTTCTTTGACAGACAAGCAAAAACAGTAAACTCAAAGCAGAAAGCAATAAAAAATACAGCAAAAGCAACATAAAAGATCAATAAATAGGAAAAAGAATTAAAACCAATAAAAGCGCGCAGTTACTAGGAAGCTACGATCACAGTCACCGATTCCCAAATTTCACAAATGTAATATAAATGAGATATTGTAGTTGTAAGTGCAAGGAATTGTAAGTAGGTTAACCTGTAAATATCCCTTTCAATTCCTTCCAAATCAATGAACCACGTAAATGACTTGTTTTACATATGAGCTTAAATTGTCGCATGTTAATCAAACATCAATAAACCGCATTTAGGCTCCTACAGTTGAGGTAACGGACTAAAATACTTGGTTAAAGGTAGGAAATAATCTCCTTTTTCCTTTTTGGAGGACACTTAGGCCAACCTTTATGATCAGATACTCCCAGTCACTCACCTTCAGCCGCTTCACAGTGCAAGAATGAGTTATCGGTTGTCTTTGCTTGAGGATTTTTTTACTGTGAAGCATCTGCGGGAATTGTTTGGTTTGCATGAACAGCATACAAGCATCACGCACAGCCTTCACGCCTGCTTCCTGGACTGTTGCTCTCTGCGCTCCAGCTGTGCCCCCCGTGACGCCTGTCCTTGAGGCCTGCCTTTGACTGGGCTCTGCAGGAACAACAAGAGGTTGATGCGCGTTACTGGGCAGATTATGCATTTTAAAGGCCCTGAAAATGTGTTTTCTCATTCAGCTTCTTCACTGCGAGTGAGGAGCTGACAAGTTCTTTCGCTTGTCTGATGTCTGTATTTTCTTTTTTCTGGCCTTGTTTCACGTGTTTGAAGTGGGCAGGGCTAAATTGGAGATCTTGACCTAACCCCACCACAGTCTGTATAACCTGTGCTCACACACACAGGTTCAAGCAGATATTTATTTCCTTTTTTTAAACAGCATTATATTTTTATGGCACACTACACACACACACACACACACACACGAGGTAGACAAAATAACACGAGTGCTTCAGAAAACTATGGGAAACTGTGTTTTTGAAAGGCCTGTTCTCTCTGAAAAATGTGTCGCAGCCAGAATCTGAAAAAATAGAAGTTATGTAACGTCGGATTCTCAAGGTTCCTACGGCCTGTGAACAGATCAGGAAAAACAACCAAATCTAAGCTTGACTTTGAGGTCACTAAAATCACCGTCGCTGCCAAATATTTGGGTCATGTTAGGTCACATGGCAGTTACCAATATTTGAAAACGCTATACTGATGCTGACAAACACTGCAGTTTTTCTTTATGATGTTTGCTCTATTAATTTGTTCATACCTGACGCAATGTTGGATGCATGATAACCCAAAATATTAGGCCATTTCTTCAAGTGCAGCTCTTGATGACGTTGGTGGTTTTGGCAGAGATTAGATGTGGGTTGAAGTGTGTCCACCTTTGAGCCTAATTATCGCTGACAAATAACACAGACGTGTGGTTGAGTCACCGACTCCTGACTACCTCATTGCTGTAGTCATGCAGCAGCTTTTCAGTGAGCGAGTAGCGTTTTGTGGGTAGCGTTCATTATTATCGTGCTTCTAGTAGAATTAACTTGAATCCCCTTCCCCCCCGCCCTTTTTATTTATGTGTCTTTTGGCGGATGCCTCATAGGTATTTTACTTCAGCTGGACAGAGACCTTAAGCTGGAACG
Source organism: Gadopsis marmoratus (assembly GCA_036023855.1). Classification (NCBI taxonomy): domain Eukaryota; kingdom Metazoa; phylum Chordata; class Actinopteri; order Centrarchiformes; family Percichthyidae; genus Gadopsis; species Gadopsis marmoratus. Next base: position 9,918 of record JAVQJF010086378.1, read on the forward strand.
CTCCCCTGTGGGTTATGAGTGTGTGTGTTTATGAACACAAAACCACAGATTCTAACAAAAGGGGAGGGGAAAAAAAAGACTCACCGACACAGACTTCGCTCAAAAATAACCTGCATACCTGATGGTCAACTCCCGCAGAGATAATGTGGCGTCGGGCTTGATATGCTACACTACTGATTCACTGTGTGTGTGTGTGTGTGTGTGGGCGTGCGTGGGCACGCGCAAAGGAGGCACGGGTCGCGGAGGTGCTTATTCACGCCCGACAGACGCAGCGG
>JAVQJF010086379.1:0-11934 GCA_036023855.1 Gadopsis marmoratus
AGGGATCAACAGCAGAGGGAGACTAACGAGACAGGAAGCATAACCAAATAAGGAGGGAACCACACCAGGGAGGGAAACACTGGACACACAAAGGAAACAGACCAGGGGCACGACACAGGAGAACTAGAAACATGAAACACGAGACCACGGAACAAACACAAGTCAACATGATTTCTAAAACAGTGAAAATAAATAAATCTTGTGTGTATGGAAATTGAAAATGTATTAGTGTGGACAACTTTTTAAAGGCTTTCACACTCAAAGTACACCCACACAGGCAATTTCACATATTTGGCTGAGACCTCTTTTCGGGACTATGTGTGTGCAAACCTGTGCTGCTTCTTGTTACCTTTGATGCACCTGGTAGGTTGGGACAAATGCCGCTTATATAATTCCCAGCATATCTCTGCCCACCATCAACCTGAGTAAGTTGAATTAGTCACAATAACTAAGGCAATAACATATGATTGTCTGTCAGTGTGTTTTGCGTGTTTCTTCCTCCTACTGTCCATAAATCAATTAATACTTGAACTATACTTGAATACTTGGTCCACCCATATGCAACAGGCAATGGGCTAAAAACTTTTCAATACTCAGACGTTCATTCACATTTATTCAGCGATGCTCTCCCTCAATAACCTTTTATCAGCTTTCACCAGATTAGTGGTGCAACGCAGAACAAAGCTTAATTGATGTTCCACAGATGCTTTTACCTTATCTTTACCTCATGATCAGATATTAAGGCCTGACACTGTGCACGACTTGACAGAAGAAGGAGACTGATGAGTTGAAGTTAGATAGCAAATAGTAATCTCTTTTTTGTTTTTTGAAAAGACATTTTAAGAAATAATAATAATAATATAATATAGCAATTCTGACTTGTTCTTTTACAGTAGCGTCCCGCTCTAGTGCCACTTTTATCAGTTACACAGTTTTTATTTACCTCAGTTTGGGCTTACTTTTGTTTGTTTTTTGAAGGTAGGGTTCAAATATTAAATAGTTTTTGTTTGCTAAACATATAGATATGTATATGTATGAGGAGTATAAATGGCAAGCAATTGAATGCAGAAAAGGAAGCAGATGAGACTATTTCTAACCACTTCTGTATAAGCCACGCCCACTTACGATACAATGCATATACAGATATGATTACAGATGTTTCTGACGTAAACAGATACAGCTACAGATTGTAGCTTCCAGTTACTACTTACTACCATTTTACCCACCATTTTATCTGTGCAATATTTTACTCAGATTTGTTTCTCTGCGAATGAATCATACGAGGAATGAGTGTGAATGCACAGTGAGAGGTGAGTGTGCTGGCTCTGTTTCAGACACAGTGAGACTTCTGCAGCCCAGCATGGCACCCTAATGTTGGTATCACTGTGTACTTTGTAGTTGTGTAGCTGTGTAGTTGTGTGTACTTGTAAACTGCTCAAAATGCATTCTTTATCTTAGATAAATCATGCACTATTAATATATTGTGAATGGATTTCTTTAACTAGTTGTTCATTTGTTCACCGCCTGGATTTCTGTATTACACCATGTTATTGTATAAGCCTACATTTTCATTATGTTGATTGTTTTCTGTAGAAATTATCCAAAATGTAGTAATCCCAAGTTTTTGATGTATCATGCGGACTTGTATCTTCTGACAACAAGATCTCAGTCTTCATCACAAATCACAAGTGTAATAACTAAACTGTTCATTCTCAATCTGTCCCAGGCAGATGCAGCTTTACAGGATCTTACAGTAGCTTAAACATGTAGAAAGACATAATGGAAAGACTTTGACGGAGGAGTTAAAATAATTTAGCTTAACTGCATTAAAATCTACCAGCATACTCTCCAACTGTACTTAAGCTGATCTTGGGGGAAAAACTGTATTAAATAACATAAAATGAACCAAAACCAAACAAAGTGTTTTGCTCAAACTTCGGTGCTGAGTCAAAATGAAAACGCTGAATGTCTAACACAATTATTTTATTCAATCCATCACAAAAAGTAAAGGAAAAACTTGTCATATTTTGGTTATCAGGGCCATGCAATTATTCCCAGCTGCCCATTCAAACACATTTCCCTTTATTCCCCTAATATTTTTAGAAAGGCAATTTCCGCCCTGTACAAGGGCATCACATATATTATGCAAGATGCCGTGGAATAGTACATTGCCTTCACCTTTTATCTTTGCAGCCAATTTATTATTATATCATAATTAATATATTATATATGATCCTTTCATTTGATTCTATTTCCAGGACATCAGATTCTTCACTTTTTGCTAATTTGGGATGAAAAAATATGAAATGCTTTTCATAAGCAGAACATTCTCATCAACAGGCCCTTATTGTGGGCCTGGCTCTACCGTCAGGGGGGTCCTGGGTCAACCATGGACTTTGCTTTATGGTCAAGCTGAAATTCAATATGTAGTTTAATGTCTTCACTACAGTGAAGCCATCCCAATCTGGTCACCATAAAGACCCACTGTTCATTTGTGCCACAAGGGCAACATAGCAACACATCATAGCCCATTTTAAGCAGGCGTGGGGTGGGAACATCAGCATGAAAATGAAGGATGTAGAGGATGAAGCCGAGGCCGACACTCTTGGGCTTCAGTGATCCACATTTAACAAACATATAGTATATTAATATTTCAAGTACGAGCGCAGTATTTCTTTCATAAAGGTGCCTGTCGAATGGTCATACATCCATGCCTTTCCGATGTTGATAGGGAAGATTTTCACGGTCACTTCACAAAGTGTATGCGGAGATGAGAAAGTATGCAGGGTTTGAACTTCAAAGGTCAAATTCTACCTACCTAAGATCTCTCTCAAACTCTCTTTGTTGTATGTGTTCTCTATGAGGGCAGGACGTTTACCCACCTTCGAGTGTGGCCATTTAGACCAGCTATAAAGGGTTTTCTTGCATTTAAAGGTTAAAATGTCACCCATGAATTGAATTGAATTGAATTCATCTCTCCACTGTCAGTAATATTAACTAACTTACTATTCTTACTAATATAAGAATATTAACTCCAGTCTCCTGCACACAGACCTGCAGATTGTGTTTTTATTAACAGTAACCACAACATTTCCCTAACCTTGCCATACACCGAGGTTGTAGAAAGGGAGAAGTTTAAATACGTTGTTATTGAACGTAAAACAACGTTATCACTCCTCATTATTGTCTTTAAAATCTGATCTCAGGTCGTCAAACCGACAATGCTTTCTGACTCCCCTCAGCATCTCATAGAGATGCACAAGGTGCCGTTTAGGCAACTAAAAAATGTAGTTATGTTTAAGAAAAGATCATGGTCTGGGTTAAAATAAGTAAGTCACGTGACGATATTTGAACCCAAACCATGCTACGTACTTAACGTTATGTAACTTAAAACTTTAAATTACTCAACCTTGACTTTTGATTCCACACTCCTCACAAACAGTGGGCTCCTGGGTGAAAGGTAACTTTGTTATGATATGCCTCTATATAAATGAAACTGAATTGAAGTTAATTGAATTGAAAGTCCTATGCCGTTTGGCCCATCCATCCATCCATCACGAGTTCCTTCCTACGTGGACTTTGTCGCTCTTCATGCTACCCTGCCTTCCAGATTTGCACCCGTTATAATTACTACGGCCACTAGAGGTTGGCGTAAATATGAGTCGTAATAAGCTGCTGAACACTGACCTATACAGACGTATTTGTGGGGAGTGTGCAGTGCCTCTTTAAAATGCTGGATTATTTTCAATGATTAATCTGTGTAAATCTAATTACATTTTTCTGGTTAGTCTAAATCATTTTTCTGAATAAAAAAACGTTTTAAAGCCATTTAATCACAGATTAAAATATCATGACATTATTTTATAGCCATATCACCTAATTCTACTTCTGTACTGAGCTAATAAAATTAGTCTTGAACTTAAAATGGGTTTAGCTGTGTTTTGTGCTTGTTCTATATTATATGAGGCTCTGAACTGTTGCCTACTGTTACACATGAAGAAGATCAGTATTTGTAGTGAGTCAATGGGATTAATATTGGCTATCAGCCCAGGAATACAAAGCCATTTTACAAGTTTTTAAAAAATGTTCTGCATACTGAAATGATCAATGTCCACTGCACACAGGATGGACTTTGACAGCAGCACATGGGGGATCAAAGATGCTCCGAAGGCAACCATGGTCCCTGTTTGTCACACTCACAATGACCCGTACAGCTTTGTGTGCAGCACTGAAATAAAAACTCAAAGACAACTAATCATGTGTATGCCTACAGGGTAACAGCTGACTGCTTTGTCCACGATTTTCTGACGGAAGCTGCAGTCTGACAATAAGGAATATGAATACAGACAGAATAAGTTTTACGAAAAGGAAGTTGTGACAGTTATTTATATTTTTGTGTCTGAGCTTAAAGGTTGAAATGCATTTCATGCTTATGGGCTTAAAATTGGATGAATCAGAATAGCACTATATCTTTCCTGACAGACGTCCCTGGATCTGACGTGGCAGGATATCACACATATATTCATACACAAACACACACACATTCACACACTCCTCAAAGATGATGCGACACTTTTCACACCAAAGCCTTCACGCTGTCACTCTGCTCAATACATGAAAAAAAGTGTTTAGAAATCTCAAAGGAAAAGATTTCTTTTCTTTTTTTTCTCTTGCTAATGCTAAATATAAACAGCTCTACCTGTAATGTTAAAACTATCAAACTTAGTGTCATCTATGAAAAGTAGTAATAAATTAATAGGATTTTAATACACCGTTAACACATTTTTGCACACTTGGGGTTATGTTAGCGTCATTGCAAGCCTCTCTGTTTATGTAATAGCTATATTAATAGATAGAACTGTTATATAAAGCGAATGAAAAAGCCAGAACATAAAAGTTATGGCTTTTAATGCAAATAGGAAGTAGCTTTAAAGGGAAAGGTGGTGATATTCTATATTCAACTGCAATGAAAAGATCCAAACTTACCAATGCTCATTTGTCTAAAGTCTGTTTTATTTTATTATTGCATTAAGAAATAAAAGTCACACAAAATGAAAGTGGCACTGGGAAATATGATCAAAATGTATTGCTTAATTCCTGTATTTTATTCTCATGTATAATACAAATATACATTTTTATTTTGTCAGTAATTTCCTTAATTAGGTGCGTACTGTAATTTTTAACAAAGGTTGCTCAGACAGGAGTAACTAGTGCATTTTCAGCTGCAGATTTGTTGCTCTAGTTGTGTTTACAGCAACAGCATGGCATATGTGGGATTGAGTCAAAATAAACTACTGTGTGTGTTCATGGTAACAAAGGAATATGTCACCCAGTGCAGCTGTGCGGCTCATTGACGTGTTTTTAATAGTTTTTGGATGACAATGGAGCTTTATGGCACAGAGGAATAAGATACTATATCAGGTTTTGGATACACACAATTCATTGCTGGTTTTGCACTTTTCATGGGATTTACAGTGAGAACATAGATTATCACCAGATTGATCCTTTTAAAAACAGTGCATGCAAGCATGTGTGTGTGTGTAGAAAAAGAGACTAGACTGTCCTCCCCAAAATACAGCTGTAAAGGTCGTCTGTGCAGCAGCTTATTATGACCCATATTTACATTTGCAGTTAGGGGTGAGAGTGGAGTGGCAAAGTCCACGTAGGGAGGAGGTCTATGTAGATGGGTTGGTTAAACAACAGAGGAATCACGCATGAAACCAAAAGTCATTGGAAAATGAGGTATTCTGTCGTTTCAGTTGTTGGACTTGTTGAAAAAAATACAAGGTGTTCTTGACTTCTCTCCAGTCCCATTGGGTCTGAACACAGAGGAAGCCCAGTGATTAAAGACCCAGCCTGCCGTTTACTCCTCCCAGACCTGCCGCAGGCCAAGGCTACCACCTCTAATACACTTCTTTCTCTCGAGATGATAATCTGACTCCTGCCTTTTTTGTCAGTGTCACTTTAATTCATCAGTCTCCTTTCCTCCCATATAGGACGCCAGCTTCTCCCTGCCTGCTTTCACTCACATCTAGCGCCTCCTGAAAAAGACAGCGCTGTGTTTATTCACAGTGCTCTTTGAGCACTTCTTTCATGTTTCAGGGGTAAGTGCTCTGTTTCAAGACGCACTGACACTAACGTCTCATTGGTGAATTCATCTCGTTGGAGCAGGAAGTCAAGGTCCTAAAGAACCTAGTTCTCGCTCAGCCAACAAAAGTACTTAGGAGGCATATAAAAACATACTTGGCTCAAATAATAAGCAAGAAGAACTTGCTAATTATATCCTGATCAATGCATGTCCTCCTCTTTGTGTCTCTGTTGGCTTATTTCACTGTGTGACTCTTAGATCTGTCAGATCAGCATCGAACAATGAATTGGATTAGACACAAAATTGATTCACATGTTTCTTGCAAGCGCTGCTTCTAATTAGGTGGTTAATTGAACTTCTTCCATTGAATTATAGGACACGACAGTGCTTACATTTAATTAACCCAGGTTGACTGTTAATATAGTAATGCAGTTCAATAATGGTGAACCTTAGACGGGACACTCTGTCATTTTAATATGCAGATAGGGGAACTGTTTGTGCTCCTAGTTGAGGCTTACTCTGTGTGGCTTTTCAGAATTATGTTACAGATCCTACCTTTCTCTATAATGAATAAGATGTTACTGAATGTATCAGTACCCAAGAGAGGCTTTTAGGTCCGAAAATATAGGCGATACCCAAACATACAATGCCAATGTGACGCTTGTAGTCAACATCCCACCAGATCACATGGAAGCAAAGATGTGACTCCAGCACATTGTTCAGCTAAATTGCCAGAGTGCTCCTCTAAAAAATAAGGCACACAGCTGAGAGCTCTGGGGGATGTGGCACATGGTGAAACGTGGTGGGGAAAAATACAACTGTCAACAAAGCTGCTCTAAAAAACCCTACTTGCCCTTCATATATACTGAATTTAAAAGGATGGAGGCATTCCACTGAGCTGGCTGTGGGTTGCAGGTCCAGCGCAATTTGATTTTTCAATTTCTGGCCAAAAATGAGATTCAACAAAGCCACGGGCACAAATGCAGACCAGGGATGATCTTTTTCTCTGCATCACTGTGAAGCAAAGGGATGCTTAACGATGACTTCAGACTTACAGCTAATTCAATAATCGCTGTTGATTTCTGAAGGAAGGGGGTAAGTGAACTTTCTAAGAACTAGACTTATTCCAGAGCAGTGTGAAGCATTCCAGGGATTGATGGGGCCTATAAACAACACACAGAATAAGGAAACACAGGGAATATTGATGTGGAAAATCCAAATGGAAAAGGTTTGTCCCTGCAAATATGCAAAAGATAAAACCAACTATTAGTATTTATTTTTTCTTTTAAATGCAGACTTATTTTTAAGAAGATTTTAAACAGGCAACAATGGAAAGTATGAAAGGTAGTGTAGTAGATTATTGAATATTATAGCTTAGCAGGGTATAGTAAACCATAGTAGTATACTATAGCATAGCATAGTATGGCAGCATATTATAGTATATAATAGCATTGTGTAGCATGGTATAATATACAGTATAATAGAATAGCAAAGTGTAGTATAGTATAGCACTGTATAGTATAGAATTGTATATTGTGGTATAACAGTATAGTAGCATAGCATTGTGTAGCATGGTAATGTATAGCATAGCATAGAATAGTATGCTATGGAAAAGCATACAGCAACAGAATCATCAAGAATAGCATAATATAACACAGCATAGAAAAGTGTAGCATAGCATAGTTTGTTTTCCCAAACAGAACGTGGGTCATAAACTGAGCATCTGCTGGAGCCCCACAGATCCTTTTGAGCTACAAAATGTGACAATTTACACCTTTTTATATACTGTACATCTGTCTATTATTCTTCCTCCTGTTCATTCCTCCAAAACACCTCAATTGCGTCTTCGTTATTCTCACCGTCTTCACTGTGACTGTGTTAGTGTTTTGCATAGCTTGTTTGTTCTCTCTTTGTTGCTTGGAGAATTGTTTCCGTTTTTTGTCTTTGTACTTGTTTTCAGTGATTTATTCATAGACGCTTGTAAAATAGACATCAGTCTCAGAGGAACTGCTATGTGAAGAAAAAGGGGTGAATAAACAAAAGCATCCCTTGGCTGTGATGCAACAATGTGACACAGCACAGCAGATGTATTTCTTTAAGTTAAGGTAGTTACGTTGCAATACCTGTGTTATAATGAAATGTACGTTATGGTATGCATGGTATGCATTCAGCTGTCTGTAGACGGCTGACCTACCAGTGATTAATGCCAGCGGATTCTGTCATCCTTGAATTGCTCAAACACTCTAGATTTGAAAGAACCATAAAAGAATTGAGGTTTCAGTTCGGCAAAAGGCAGCAAACTGACAGAAATGAATATATTTGGTACGACCATTGAGAGCCACTGTAGGTAAAAAACAAAACCAAAAAGCAGTTACAAGGGGGGTAACTGAAAAACAATGTTTTTCCAAACTTTTTTCTTGGAAATTCTGATTTTCTTTCTCTGAATATCACCCCCCTCCCCTGGCTCTGTAATTTGATTTTCTACACCGTCGTCATTTTCCCGCCCTAATAACTCCTTTATTTATCAATTAAGTTCCACCATATCTGTCGAAAAGGTGGAAATAGTTTTTACATGTTCTTGTGAGCGTGCTCTTTCTCTGATCAACCTCCTGCTCTTGCCTTCAGTGTGTGATTACATCTGTAGTGTAGATACAGAGGAATGACTAGAAGGCATGACTACAATCCCTCGCATAGCACTTTCCCTGTCACAACTGGCCCGCTGTGAAATCCAGCTTCACGGCAGGACATTTCACATCGAGAGGGAAAAAACAGAGATGATATGGAGCAGAGATTCCCTACATACTCTGGGGGGGAATGTTGTGAGTATAGGACAAGATAAAAGGCAAGTTCAGTGTGAAGCCTGATGTGCCTCTGTAGTCAGTTTTTCTCTTTGCTAAATGGAGCTATGCTTACTGTTTTTATCAAAAGGCACCATTTTCCAGGAGCTTTTGCTGAATATGCCTCACAGCTATTTCTCTTTTCTCCAACGTGCTGCACAGGATCTGTCATTTTTGTGTGCACTGATTTTATGTAGAATATTTGTCGCATTGCTCACTCACATAACATTTCTTTCAAATGCTAGCATGGATGTAGGCTCTTTCTGTTATGTTTTCCAGGCTTTATTTGGCATTTTTAATGCAGTTTAAAGCACTTAGCTGAGTGATCCAATAATGTTTTATATTTGGCCTTCACCCATGGTGCTGAATGATCTCTGCGTGGGTGTTTTTGCGCAGGTTACCTGTTTGACTAAAGCTGGCTGTTGTCACTTTTCTGGGATTTGTTTTGATGACGATTCCATAACTTGCATTCTTTTATGGAGTCACCACAGATATTGCTGTTCTTGCAAACAACAAGTTCTTGCATTCTTACAGTTTTAATAATTTCCCACCAGACACCGTGTGTTCAGGATAGCAACTGTAAAATGTTTTACGAACTGGATATAGGTGAAATTGTTCTTGTGTGAGTAATAGAGAAGAGTTGCAAAGCAGACATTTAATTGGATGTATATTTTCCAGATTATTACTTTAAACATTGTGCTCAGAGGCTACAGATAAATCTTATTCACATAACTTTCAGAATTGCTCCGTAATGGATTCATAGTCTTTTTTATTCAAATAAGGTTTGTATATTATCCAACATTACAATATTCTCTGGCTTTACCCACCTGAATCACAAAGTCTACCAGAGCATAGGGATTTTTAGAGCCTTTCTATTGCAGGAAAGCTCAGAGAACAATGTGTCATTATTTCTCAAGGACTCCCTCTCTCACCTGGGAGAGCAGTCACACAAGTGGGCCTTACTCTCCCCTCCCTCTCCATCTCTACACCACGGACGTGCCTTCATGTGTGGGCAATAAGCCAAAGCTGTGAGTCACTCAGAACCAGTTCTTTGGCTTCCCAGGATCCTGTTCTGCTTCATCTTCGTCTTCCTCTTCGTCTGCCTCCAAGGTATCTTCGGGGAGGCGTTGGCGTCAGCACGGCTAATTGAGCTGAGAGCGCTGACGGCAAACGCTCGTTGCAACGCAAATGAACCCTCTCCAGCCTCCAAGGTCCAAGAAAACAGAGAGCTTGAGGTGTCGCTGCTGTCAAAGAACAACACAAAACGACAAAAAATGTTACTTAATGTGGTTCAAAAGTGCTCTGTTTCCTGCTAAGATGTGAGAACTATTTCAATGTGAATTCTAATTAATACCTAGATGCAGAGTGGCTGTGAGGTGCCACTATGAATTGTCAGAACCTTGCTTCCAAATCCTCACTCTTCTGTTCCAAATTAGGAACATCCTGTTTCAGCTGGGTTACAGTTTGTTGCAGGGTGGTAGTGACATCAGCATGAATTCTTCCCTCAGCTGTTCTGCTTGCCCTCTGATTTCGATGGCATGGGTTTGCGCTTTCTTGTGAATTTTCAAAAGATGCTCCCCCTTCAATCTTCTTACCTCACAGAGAATAGCCCCCTTCGCCGCTCTCTGCTAGCTCGTTTCCAGTAGCAACTGCGCTACACAATGTTGTGCTAGAATCCTGTGATTTTCTATGTGTGTCAAGGATCACTGTGTTGCAGTCTTCGCTCCCCAAATAATTTCAGATATCTCCACTCAAACCGATATTGTAAATAAATAAATAAATGCGCTTACATAGAGAAGAAATATTGTTCTGGTGAAGTATCACGTGAGGTATAGTGAGGTACCACTCTGAAAGCAAGAGGTGACTTATCAGCCATCACAGGAATGTTTCCACCAGTTTTAACAATCTCTGACGGCATTAAATCAAAGCTCTATTATATATTTTTAGCTTAATGACTATCGTAAAAATCAAGAATAGAATCTGTATTCAGAATAAAAGTATCAGTATCAAGTAGCCAGTAGTTTTTCCTTCATTCCACCTTTTACAGACTACATCTTGCCTCAAAATTACATTTTTCTCCATGACGTTCCACTTTATCAATGCTGATAGTGAGTTTGCACAAATCCATTCAGGTCCCAGGTCTATGATATGCTATGAAGACCAAGTATATTATAAGTCTATATCAGACAATTACAATTATGTCCAATGACACCCTTTGGTGCCAACACAGGAAGCACTGTGCTCTATATGTAGCAAGTAAGGGGGTGGAGGTCGTGGGAGTGGATGAGCGTGTAGCACATCAGACTATTATGCCAGAGGCCAGAGTTTGCTTTCTGTGACAGACCTTTAATCTTTTCCATTAACCATAACCACAATCTTTCCCTAACCTCAACCAAGTGTTTACGTTGCCCAATGACAACCACACCTTAACATAACCAAATTTTATTTGCCAAACAGTAAGCAAAATCTTTCCCTAACCATGACTATTCTATAGCACAAACTGGATGTAAAAATGCACTGAACTTTTTTATTTTTAGTTGAACATGTTTTTACTTCTGAAAACAATTAGTTTACTTTTATTTATTTATTGTACATTTTCTACATTAACCACATTTTTATATTATAGTATCAAATGCTTTGAAATGGAAGAAATAAGCAATACACAATATCCCTATATTGCATACAGTCAGGCCACAGAAAAGAAATGTGTCCCTCCCGCCACATTTCTTTTTTAATTCCTACACATGACAGTAGCTGTGGTTACATGGATAATATACACTGCCTGGCCAAAAAAAATCATCACCTGGATTTAACTAAGCAAATAGGTAAGAGCCTCCCATTGGATAATTACTGCATGGGTGATTATGTTTCAGCTGGCAACAAGTTATTTAACCCTGGCATGCATCAAGCAAACAAAACATCTAAGGAGACTACTGAAACTACTAAAATTGGGTTAAGAACTGTCCAACGCATTATTAAAAACTGGAAGGAGAGTCCAGATTGACCCTG
>JAVQJF010086387.1:0-13608 GCA_036023855.1 Gadopsis marmoratus
CTGGGTCAGAGCATCTCCAACACTGCAGCTCTTGTGGGCTGTTCTGGTCTGCAGGGGGCAGCACCTACCAGAAGTGGTCCAAGGAAGGAGAACCAGCTGAACCGGAGACAGGGTCATGGCTCATAGATGGCCTGTGTTGCATTTATGCATTGTCAAGTAAACAAAAACCCAGCCCTGAACCATGTGAAGCAGGCTAGTCCAGCCAACGTGACTGAAGCCATCGAGCATCCACCCTCTACTGCACACTACCTACCTAAACAGCACAGTAAGTTAGCGACTAGCTTTTGAATGTCGTGGAGCAGCTAAAGAGCCAGATATCTTATCCAGGAACTGGTGAAGACCAAAAAAAAGTCAATATTGGACTTACAAATATTAGCTGGCCAGAAACACGATTACAAAGAAATGCTAATGTTGCTCTGTGTCCACCGAACATGCAACAGTTTGCTATAAAAGCTAGCCAAAGTTTTAGCTTGCTGCTGTGGAGTAACAGACTTAAAAGACAATTCTGGATTTATGAGAACTTATTTTTGTATCTTTGGCCATCACGCCTATCATCATCAATAATAACATACCACACCCACACTCACAAAGTTAATTATTTGGGAACAGTGCCGTCACTTAAGAAAAGTCGAAAGGAAGAAACACAAGCAGTCAGTTGATCTGATTTTCGAACCCACCAGGCTAGCCAAACGTATCTGGTTCAGTTTCAACTTGCCATTGAGGCTTTACTGCTTACATTAAGGTGTGCTCACTTCCAGTTTTACCTCCAGATAAAGTGGTTTAGATAATCTGGTCTAAGATGGTTTGCATTGTTGTAGTGATGTAGCCGTGTTTCCAGGCCTCACAAATGACTTTGGACAGAAGAAATAATGATCAAAACTACAACAATAAGACCAAAGTTACAATAAACTGGAATTATCCTAAAACTTTAGAACAATGTGAGATTCAATTCAGTTCAGCTTTATTTATGTAGCGGCACATCCTAACGAAGTTATCTCATTGCACTCTTTCGTACAGAGCAGGTCTAGACCAACTCTTTGGAGATGTAAACTGAAGCGTGTTGCCTCTATGATGATAAATCCTCGAGCTGCTCATGGAATGTGTTGGGTGTCAGCTCTCCATAGGTAGTTTGACCTCTCGCCTTCCTGGAGGGAGGAGACTTAAGCTCATTATTATTACCTTCATTATTGCAAATGCCGGACCAGATGCCGGAGTGGTAGGGGGCCCAGCGCACCCAGCGGGGACCTGAGGCACCTGATTGGTGAGAAGGAGAAGGATTCAGAGGCCAAAGGGTAGATTGTTCCACAGAGGAGACACCATCTGCTGACGGTCTCGCTCTGACTTCGTCTTGCTACAGTCAGGACTTTGAGGAGATGCTGTAACTCGATATCGGATGAGGACACCAACCTTACAGGGCTGTAAAAATTCCACCAGCACTGCCGTTTACATCTTGCATGATATAAAATAACAAGTCTCTCACTGTAGCATCACGTGGGTCAATCCCAACAAAATGTTATAGAGCCAGCCTGGGGAAACCTGTTATCTTAGCTCATATAAAGTATTTACGAAACCCATGGTCACGTGATCCTGAATAGGCGAGGTACATCCCTCCTCTGAGAACTGCTAAACCCCAGAAAATCACAGATGACCTTCTGATCCTGCATCTTCAGCTTCCAGCTCATGGTTCTGGTTTTCTGGCCCGTAACGTTACTGTCTGGTTCACCCTCACCGCTCTCATTGGTGCCGTTTGGGACCACAGTCGCAGGCAGATGCTTTTAGTGAAAAAGCTCTGATGAACCTACTGTGACACCAGCAGACGGACAAAGTCAGCGACGAGCTGGTGAACATAGTGGATCATTCAGCAGCTAAAGAGAGAGAGGTTTATGGTGGAGACCAAAGCAGAGCTCAGGTCATCGTAGTCAAAATGAAAAGCCAAAAGAGATACAACAGAAACATGCTGCATATTTAGTCACACAACTGAAGATCTGCAGGACTCTCGGGGGGAGAAGACTAAGGCCAAATGTTAAAAAGAATACGTACATTTTTACTCCCACTTTCCTTCCTTTTTCAATCAAAAACGAACACACTATCTTCTGGTCTGTCTCTCTTTGGTCGAATGACAAGCTCTTCCAGTCAGCGCTCCCCCTAGAGGCCTGCAGAACTTCAGTTGTGTTGGCTGGACATGCAGCGTTTTTCAATTGCATTTATTCGCCATTGTAGCGTGTTTGCCTTTTGTTGGCGACCGCAGTTAATGCAGACCAAAACCAACAAGACCTGATGCATCTTCTTCCTCTGAGCCATAGAACTCCATTGTTGTACTAAAACTATTGAAATCACAATCAGTGAGCCAAACTACTACACTGGGTCACATTGTTCCTTCGTTACCACGAACACACATACAAACAGTCGTTTACTTAGAGCCAATCCTGACATGAATACTCACTGGTGACCGAATGCGTATCGATCCACAGCTGAAAATAGTTTGAGAAGCACTTTAAAGTTATTTTTAAATCAATATAGCTGTTAATGGGCTTGGGGCTGAGTGCCACAGACAGGGTAGGGAAGTCTCGAGAAAGCATTGAGAGGAGGACTGACACATTGTTGGATTTGTACCTTTAAAACATTAAAAGTGTAATTGCATACATCAGTGCAAGTTCCATTTGCTCCAAAATAAAAGCTAGTAAGTAAGTAAACCTTGAGTTTGGAATATTTTCTCACAGATTGGCAGCTGTATAGCTTTTCAAATGACAGCAAAGTAAGCAGCTACAGGGTCGTGTGTGGACGGAATGTGGCGTGTTTTCAGATTCAGGTGGCTTAGTGTAGACGGTGTCGCTGACCCTTCCATGTCCTGCGTGGCTCTGCATCAGATGACGATGGCTGGTTGTCTCTCTCCTCCACCACCTCCTCTTCTGTAGTCCTACACATACAGATACAAATCCATCTTAGTCGCAGGAAGCTCATGAGTAGAGCGGAACCTGACACAGTGGAACCTTTACGGGAGAGACGCTCCTCAAAATGAGTGTCTTCCACTTTTCCACAGGTCAGGGGTCTGCAGATGGAACTGTGTGAGCAGCGCTCTGTTCGGTGGAGATCAACAGTGAGGCAGAAAAATGTGCTTGCGAGAGCTCTGCAAGGACAGAAGAGTCGCCCGCTTTGACGAATAGATCGGCTTCACCGTGTGATTTATGTCACCCTTCCATGTTTTTTTAGAGCCTGCCTGCTACGATGCTGCCTCTGTCATCAGGAATGTTCTTTGCCTTCACTCGCATTTACTTTCTTGCTCATGTGAATGTTATGTAACGGAAAGAATTCAGAAAGGAGGAAACTGTTCCCGAAAAAAAAGAAAACGCCTCCGCGCTATTTCCTCTGACAGGAAATTGTGTCTTTGATCTAAGCCACCACACTCATCTGGTCATCGCATGCGCGGTGTCACTCCTTCCCACGGCGGCGGGGAGGAAATAGATGAAAAACAACATTGTACATTTTAACATGTCTGGGTTTAAGAAGTGCACCCGGTGAAGGCCTAAACACGGCACAGAGTGGCAGATTCATTCGACGTCCACTCGTCGTGCACTTGCGTCACGCTTCTCAGGCAGCAGGGGTCATTAATGAACACTAGTGACTAAGGGAAGCCTGACTCTTGGATGAAGATTCACACCTGCCACACTACCAGGGAGTGTGTCCTCAGTGTGTGTGTGTGTGTGTGTGTGTGTGTGTGTGTGTGTCACCTACGCTGACATTTCCACTCGGAGGTCACAGATCAGTCAGGAAGCTGATGATAGGACGTCATGTGCTTTGCTTATCATTTCTCACAGTTGCGCCTGAGGAAAAATAATTCAGATGATGTTATTGGTCTTAAAGGATGTGATTTATATTCTGCAAACAGGAGGTGGACGCACGCTGATCTTGCTGCGTTGGGTCGACTGCATCATTACTGCAGAGTGGCGCCCGGGTCTATTCAGCATCAGGGAGGAATCATTAATAATGTTAACAAGGCCATCAAGGCTAACGTGATGTTTCTGGGTGCAGAGAGAGGAAATCTCAGTGTAACAAAGCAAACAGAAGCTGTTAACTGTGTGTGTGTGTGTGTGTTTTCTAACAAAATAAAGCGTTCACCTTACAGTTCTTTGCATATAAACACAGAGCAGACAGAGGTGGCCACAATCATCGGAACTCTCTTCTCAAAGTCACCCTGACACCACAACAGCAAGCACCTGTAGACAGTCAGTTCATTAAAGCGGTGATTGGCTGCAGCCTGCAATAAATGCTACCTCTCTGCTGCACACAGGCAGACAAAGTAGCTGCAGGGCAGTTGGGCTTCTGTTGCTGTGGCGCACAGAAATGACTTGTGGAGTTCATTTGGGGTGAGTTTTTGCAGCTATTCTAAGTACATGTTGCGTTGTCCCATTTTTCTTTCTGACCTTGATGTCTTGTATTCTGTGCAGGATCTTGCTGACTTACTTGGTTCATGCAGAGCATGTTTGCTGTTTATGGGCCTCACGAGGTGAGCGCAGCACAAGTGTGTCGCTGTCACTTAGCGCTGTGATTTACTGGCTGTGGATTCACACTGTTTGTCTTTTTGCAGCTCAGAACTCTCAAAGACAAAACGGCCACACATACATCCCACAACAGGGTGGTGGATTGAGACTCAGTGGCAGCTATTCCCAGAATCAACTCAGACAGGCCTCCGTTTCTCCAGACTCGGCCCAGAGCAGCAGCCTGAACACGGAGACTCCAGTTAACCATGGTTACAGGCAGAGGCCTTCCAGTAGCGGCTACACCCAAATGCTCGCACAGCTGGCTCAGGATGGCTACACGTCGGCCAAATTTGTGAAGAGCAGATCACTGTCAAAACCTGACTGGCAACTATTCGAATCCAGTCGGGTAAATGGGCAGAAATGGCCAAAGTGGCAGCTCTCTAGCCTTTCCACTCCTATTGGTAGTGGAGGTTCTCTGAGTAAATACAAGCAGATCCAGGATGACCTTACTGATCTCCGCAAGAAGAGAATGTGGCCAAGTCGGCAGGGTGCATGGAGCGCTAGCAAGAGTCTGTCCAGCAGTTCTGCATCTGTTCCGGGTCCTAGGTCAAGATACTCCTTCAGCTCCGCCTCCCACCAGCCTGCAGCGCAGCAAGCTCCCAGTGCTGCTGCTGAAACACCGGCCTACTCTGGGCAAAAAGGCTATCCCCCCTCTAGGAAGTCCTCTAGTGTGTTTTGTGCCGAGGATCCTGCATCACAGGCGAACCTGGTACTGATGAAGGCATCAGTCCGTGCCCCTGCTAGAAAAGGGTCTTCCCGTCGTAAAGCGCACAGACACTCCCGTTTCCCGTCTCCCCAAAACGGGCGAGCTAGAAATGACCCCAGCCACATTGAGGCAGTACAACCAGACCAGAGTAAAGGCAATACCCAAGGGCGCGACGAGCCTACTTACACATCCAACATGGTCTACAGCCAGTCACTTCCAGCGTCCGTCAGTCAGCAGTTGCACTACAACCCCAGCTATGCCTCCACTGAACAGATGCCCAGCGGCACGAGCTCTCTCCGAGCGTCCAGGAACCCGGCCCAGGGAGGTCGTGACCTTGCTGCCTCCAGGAGCAGCAGTGCAGGACACTCTGTTAAGTGCTTCGCCCCAACGCTAACCCACAGCATCCCTAAACGCTTCGGTGGCTACGTTATCAGGCGGCTGAAGGAACCTGCTGACCAGAAGGAAGTGAGTGAGCAGACCTACGCAGTTCCTTCACAACAGGCAGCGTCTTACAATCCACAAGTCCAGAGTCTTCATCAGAAGACTAAATGGAAGAGGATCAGGCCACATCAGGGACACTAGCAGGATGACTTATTTATTGTGTTTTGTAATTGTCTAGTTCTAATGGGTGCAGAAGCTGTTTGTTGGATCACTAGTGTTTAGAAATAAATTTTAAATGAGATCTTGTTCGTGTAGTCTTGCATTAACCTAGTAGTGTGGTACTGGTACATGACAAAGCATTTGTGTGGTGTTGGTGCCATCTAGTGTATAAAAGACATGTTGCAACAAAATGGCCCTGTCTGCAACAGCTTGCAGCTCTGAACGTCTACCTGGCACAAAAGATATCGATCAATCGGATATCAAAGTAAATGTCACCTGAGACAAATGTTGCCTCGATTTAAATGGTTTGGAATAACGGTTAGTCCTTAACTTGAGGCAGTTCAAGTTTTAAGCATCAAACTTGATATGCTTCTAATGCCATGTCACTTTACTGGTGACTGACTTTGTCAGTTTAAATCTATGCAGTGTTTCGCTTGCTAAGCTTTCAGTCTATCGGAGCATACGTTCCAAAGCTGGCTATTGGAAATGCAAATGCCAACTGTCAAAATGCTGTTAAAGTTGAAATTGAAGAGTTACTGCTGCTTTAAAACCAGTTTGTTTTGGTCTCTGATGGAAACAGCCTGTCCATACAAAGTGCTGCTTCCTGTGTGGCCTGGAGACATAATTGTATCTGAACACTTTTAGAAACAGCGGTTGGCTAAAATAGACTCAAAATCTCAAATGTGAGGCTCTGTCCCTCCATCTGAAGCTCTACACCTGAATGGCACAAGTTCGTCTCTGCAGGTAAAAGGCTGATGCTTTAAGTTTCAACTGTATGAAATGGTTTCAGTACTCTTGCAAGGTGCTTGGAAATCTTTGCATTTGTCTTCATGCATGGAGGCTTTTCTCTCAGGACTCTGGTGTTGACGTCATGGGAAGCATCTTGGCCAATAACACCTGCAATGGATTCAGTATTGAATATGTTAACCCAACAAAGGATGTCACGGCACACTGGAGCATGTTACATACAGCGCTGGCAAAAAGTCAGAGACCACTCCAAAATTTCCAGAGTTCATTGTACTCAAACACATAGTAAAACCAGAGAACTGATTTTGCAGTAGTCTCAATTTTTCCAGAGCTGCATATACATAAAGTCCATATAGTTGAATTCAAGCCCCGTTGTATAAAATCAATCCTGTAGGAAGGTACTGCACAGCCCCAAAGTCCATGGAATCAACTGTAGGCTAAACATCAAATGGTGCCTATACACAGTAACCACTCGGCATATGGACAAAGTTAAAATGATCAGTAATTACACATCACTATGTAACATGATGTATTCAATTTGCATATTTTAGGATTCTTAAACACAATGACTTGGTGACTCAGATTAAAAACATTAGCTGAGGTACTGCGTGTACTGTAGTTTAAATATTTCAAGACCGAGTTGAACTTCGTCACATTAATTTTGTTTCTCATTCAGTTTCATCTCCTTCTGCTCATGGAGGCGAGTGAACGCTGACGGAGCTTCACAGGTGAGTTCAGGATGCTCTTCCTGCTCCTGACTCGGCTCTGGAAGCAGCTGTGGTGCCGGAGCTTCCTTGATTGGCCTCAGGAGGAGTCCTGCCCTGAGACTGACAACAGAAAAGGAATATATATTATTAAAGATAGAAGCTCATGAGATGTTACTTTGATAAAAATAAAATCAACAGTCAATTATTAATCAGCAGTGATGATGAGTTACACTGTTTCCATACCGCCATCTGCTGCCCGGTGGAAAGAAAACAGCAAAGTATAAGTGAGATAAATCATCTTTGAATGATTAAATAAGACATGTTCAGATCTGCGGGAGTGCTTTCTCAGTTACAGCCATCTGCACCTGAGTAACACACAACAGAGCGAGGAGGATGAAGAATCACTGAATTACTAATAAGAGCTGCAAGACTCTTTTGATAATGTTATTAATGATTTCCATACCCGTGTCTTAACGTCACCTTCATCTCAGTAAATAAAAAGAAATCAACGTACAAAAGAGTGAGAAATCTACACTAGCGGTAGTACTCTGTGTATATATATATATATATATATATATATAATAGAGTACTGTAGGCCTCTTTCTTTCTGTGACGGAATCATATAGTTACCGTTCCTCCCTACATGATGTGAATGGCAGTAGCTCAGGTGGTAGAGCGAGTTCCATCAGCATGAAGCCTGCTGACCCTCAGGCCAACACAGCATGTGTAGGAGCCAGCTGAGATACTTCACTGAAATACCTCCACTGGCAGCGGTAAAGATGTAGAACCAGACCTAAACATAGCTCCTATATCTTTGCAGAACGCCAACTTTTCTTTACTTCCTTCCTCCTCCTTCTCTCTTTTCCTACTTTATGTATAAATCCTTTACTATAATTATATATTATATAATAATAATATGACAATAATCGCATCATATATTATATTTAGGGCTTTCGATGCCAAGACTAGCTGGGTTTTCACCAGCTCTGCTAGACACAAACTCCGGCCCTCAAGGCTACAAAGTCAGAGTCCAGCCACCAGATCTGACTGCTTTCAGATGGATCCAGATCAGTCCTGCTGGATACAGGACCGACAAGTCTAATCTGAGTTGCTGTCATCATCCCACGGAGGCCTCTTAGCGATCGCCTCCCGGTACCGCTGCTTTTTGTAGAGGAGGTCAGGCCAGAAGTTGATGGAGTCGTCTCTTCAGGGCTGTCTTCATCTCTGCTCCTCTTAGTGGAGGTCCCCGGGCCCGAAGTTGAGCTGGTCGACTCTTCGGAGGAACTGCAGGTCTCCCGTTCCTCTGAGTCTTCCCAGAGCTGATCAGGTTCCTGTGGGGGAGGAGGAGGCGGAACCAGCTCTTCCCAGCCCGACCAAGCCCAGAGAAGTGGATGATGTTGTCAAACCCAACTCATCCTCTTCATCACCATCGCCATCATCTTCCTCTTACATGGACTCATACCCAGAATCGTTGCAGCTCCAGTCAGAGGTTTCAGGCCCGTCACGCCAAACATCTGCCTCTGGACGTCCTCGCCTTCATCATTCCCAAAGACATCCTCAACCTCTTCTTCCTCATCTTCATCAGCAGAGAGAAGGTCGCCACGAGAGCCCACGATTCCGTCGCCATCATCGACGGTCCTGATCAGTTCAGGGATCCCTGCGCCTGCAAGATAAAGTTCAAACACGACAAATTATTGTTTTATTTGTGACTAAACAATAAAAGTTAAGCTTAAAAAAAATGTCATATATTAAAAATAAGATTCAAATAATAACACTTAAAAATCAGGACTGTGTGTGGTTCAGATATGATATACAGCTTCAACAAATCCACACTAACTAATTATTCGAATCCTGGTTCTTATGTTAAGCAGCAGAAACACCAGACAGCCACTTCAACATGGGGAGAAGACGGATATCTCCGGTGAGAAAACCAGGAAGCTTCTCATTCTGACAGATGCAGTGACAGATATATAGTGCAAGAATAGTGACCACGTCACGTATATAAGAAGGCGATTAAAAAACACATCAGTCAGCTCTCAATGTTTAAATCGCCAAAAAAATCATTTCAACTTGTTCACATTTGCAATATTTGATTGACAACATTTATAAAAACACAGATCAGCCCGGCACCTTTAAACAAATCCTATGATTTATGCTCATGTAAATATACCGATATCATAGAGTTATACTGCATGTGATGACTGAACTGAATAGAACAACGCGTCTCTGCACAGTCCCACATCTAAAAAGATATAACACAATCAAATTCAGCCCAATCAATTCGAGTTCTGCCTGCTGCATCACATTCAAATCACCTTTATTTACATAACGCCAAACCATCAAGGACCTCAAGGTCATATCCATGTAGAGCAGCACTATCCAGCTCTTTATAACGTACAGTGAAGGGAAGGAGACAGTTATGGGAACGAGTGAACACTGCAGTCGCTTAGTATTCCAACACTTTATAAATTGCAAATCACACCGCGGTTGTTAACACAATTCCACACGACTTTTAATATCCAGTCTGTGGATATCACATATTCGGTTACATGTCCACCTTTGAATTCAATAAGTCACCTTCATTTTCATGCTCGAACAGCTTTCAGAGTGTCCACGGCGCAGGAAGGCATGAACTGAGCGGTCCTACCTGCATGGTGACGGCCCGGGTCAGGCTGGCCTCCCACCAGCAGGCGCTCCGTTAACAAGCGTTTTCTTCCGTCCCTTATACACCAGAACCAGGTCCTGCGCTTCAAATCTCCAGAGTTCAGCTTCCCGGCGTTCAGGTTCCGCAGCAGGTCAACTCGTGTCAAGTCCAGGTGCAAAGACAGGAAGTGGAAAGGCCTGCAGACCATGACTCACCTCAGCCACGCGTCTCCGTTGGGTTTCCACGGCTTTTACTGACGCACGCGCACCGTTTCAGGTTGTATTCCATGGGAGAAATATTGTTTTGGAATTGTAAATACAAAATAATCAAATGGCTGCGGTCAGTCTGGCCCATCAGGTTCTACTGTGCACAGTCGGTTTCATATATGGATATATTTTATTTAAATGGTTACATTCAAACCAGTTATCCTGTTCACACAAGATACAAAGAACGTTGGCAACACTCATAATACATGACGAACTGTATTTATACAGCACCTTTCACTCAGTAAGGGCAGCTCATAGTGCTTCACAGACGAAATGTAAGACTGCAGAAACAAAAAGAATCTTTAAGAACATGAAACCAATGCACCTGGAAAAAAAAGATTAAAATGTAAAAATAGATTTTAAGCTAGAATAAAAACTAGATAAATGAAAAAAGGACAAAATAAGCAAATATAATTGAACAAATAATGTAAACAGAAAATTAAGATTTTAACCACAAATACATAAACGTAGCCGAGTAAAATAAAGTGGATAATGTCTATAAAACATTGTTAATCCAACGCTGAAGAGGTTTTAAGTTTCCGCACTTCCAGCGTCGATCCTCCTGCAGACTGTTCCAGCTGCCTCAAACGTTTCAGTCCTGCACTTTGGAACAGCGTGCAGACTCAGAGGACCTGGTTCATACTCCTCAGCACTTTGGTCTGGGGAGGCAGGGACGACAACGCCGGACAAACAACAAGAGGAAGTCAGAGATGTAAAGACAGACAGTAGTTTATTGTGACAGGGGACACGTATATAAAAATATAACAAATGTACCAGGTGGGAGGGAGGACGGACTCAGGGTGGATGACAAGCAAATTCAAAGTAATGTAACAAAACTAATCCTGGCTACGCTGCTACCTAAAACAAAACAAAGCACAAACGAAAAGGTCTAGCTTCCTTATCTAGTAACATTTTACTAAACATACAAGGGCGGCGTCACCCACTTACCTAGTGTTTTAACAGTAGGAGTACGACACCACCTGCCTTCCATAAAACATTAGATACAACAGTGTGGCCCCAGAGAGTCTCTCTCACTCAACAGCAGATTGGTTGACCCGAACCCCAATCAGCTGCTCGTTAGGACGGTACAGGTGGAGACCAGTTACCACGATCACACCTGGAGACAGGAAAAGAGAGAGGGAAGAAAGAAGAGGCACAAAACACACGCGCCCTTGTCTTGGCACGTAACAAAGACCATGAGGTGCTTTAAAACCAATTCAAATCATTTTAAACTCAATACAGAAACTGACAGGCAGCCAGTGCAAGGACTGTAAACCTTCTGGTCCACTACTGTCAGCACTCGGCCCGCAGGGTTCTGGATCAGCTGCAGTAGTCCAGCCTGCTCGATATAAAAGTGTGCATTAGTCATTAAACAGCGGTTGTAACTCATGCTAACACGTTACACCGGGCTGCGTCTGTGAATGCTGGTTTGAGGTCAGCAAGTTAATGCTGCATATATTATGTTAGCATGTCATGCTCAGTATTTCCAAATTCCAAGCAATATCTGCTTTTCTCACAATATAGTTAAATATAGAAGCCACGTCTAGCTGCCGCTACTTGTTAAAATATGCTCTAAGTTGACATATATATATACAGACATTAACATTAACTAAGACATATTTATTATTTATATTTGTGACGACACTATTTAGCAAAATAGGTAAGAATTGTACATTTTTACACATTCATGCATGGTTTCTCAAGTGTGTGGGTTTTCTGTTTTCTGAACCAAGACCGTGTATACAACTCATGTTTTTGTGTATTTCTCCCCAGTTATTCATCAGGTATCTGCCTTCATCACAGTCCCTCCCTCTGACACTCCCTGGTCCAAGGCAACGCGCTGGTCAGTGACGATGGTCTCATGTCAGCCATCTCAGCCTTCCCCTCCATGGCCACCATGCAGACGCCTATACAGGCAACACAGCGTAACATTGCACAGTAGATGTCCTAACCCTACAAAGCATCACATCTTTGCCAGGCACTGTGCATCATACTTTGTATTTAAAGTCACCAAAATCACCAAAACTGTGAGACGATTCAGAGCAAATTTGGGACAGCTGGAAATGTCCATTCTGAGTCATTCAGAGGATACAAAATACATAAAATACAAAGTTATCAAATCTATCTGCTTCCTTTTTTGTATTGCAGAGTAGCCTAAGCATGCACACAGCTGGTGTATCTTACCTGCAGCACCACCACCATCATCATCATCACCATCATCACCTGCAGCAGTCTTCCCGTTCCCTGCCCACTGGCCAGACACCGGCCACTCTGCCAGCTGGACAGCCTGCCCAGGTTCACAGGTCCCAGCGAGCCACAGCAACTCAGTGGTCCAGGTGTACAGCACTCTGGCCCATATGACTGGGGGGGTGCTGGTGCAGAGCTCCACACCCTGGGTCTGCAGCCTTTTCATCCTATACAAGTAAGATAAAGTTCGCTGTCTGACTAAAATCTCAGTATTAAATATGCTTCAACTTCCATCATGGGTGGGAAATGTAGGATCCAGTGTTGTTGACCCACACTGCAGACTAAACATCTGGAGAATATTTCAGCCTCTGCTGCTTTGACCATCGTTGTTTTGAACCAACCTCATGGACGTGCAGTAATAATCAGTGTAGGGCCCTTTATTCATATAGAGTTTAGCCTGCAGGAGGGTGGCAGTGTTGCTGCGTCTACATGTAGTTCACCTGCTCACATTACTGCAGTGGAACACTAAGCCAAAGAAAACAATGAGTGAAAGCACATGTATTGCTTCTTCTGCTGTCAGGAACATATTCATCATTCGTCATCACACGATGCCAGAACCCCCACTGCTAAGTTACCTGAGTAACTCATACAATCAGTTAACTGAGGTGGTTCTGATGCAGGGACACGTTGTACTTTGCTGTTCTGGCCAGGTGAGGGCGCCGTGCCTTCAGAGTAGAAAGAGGAGCCAGATGAAACTACTGTAACATTGGTCACTAAGTAAAGAGTGACTGTATGTAAAGAAAAAACGAACAGTGCAAGACATGAACTAGGCTCATATGCTCATTGATACACACACAAACCTCTTTAAAACATCACAACTTTGATCTAATAGTGTATTCTATATGGACCTTTATGGTTTTAAACACGTCCTGTGATGCAAAACTCATTTCATAACCTATTAAAGTCAATCTTAGCCGTCACTGACTGTGACCTGTGCTGAAGTCAATATTTGAGCGTCTGGATATTGACGACGTTGCACTGAATCCTCTACATGCTCTGTAATCAACACAGTCAATACGACATTATGTTGGAAGCAAACCAACATGAGAGGGGAGGGAGGGAGGGATGGGGGGGGGGGGGGGGGTGGTTGGTTTTTGGTTTTATAACGGCGCAGGAATCTGTTTTGGGGGAAATCTTTTGCAGTGTGCATTTA
>JAVQJF010086399.1:0-18529 GCA_036023855.1 Gadopsis marmoratus
CGTTCATGCCCCATTCACTACCATCTGGACTCTGATCATTTAATGGAATAAATTGCTTTTTCTTTCTGGCATTCCTGTGTTCGGTCCTGCATTTGGGTTCCACCACAATCATGTCACAAGTTCATTAATTCCCATTCAGTAAAATTAACTACTCTTTTTTTGAGTAGTTAGTTAATTTCTTTCAGGGGAGGGTACAATACTGAGCCTGTGTAGCTGTCACATGAGAAAATCTAAACTCATACATTATTATTTTTGCGCAATGCGCATGTGCGGCCAAAGTGAAGGAATCACTCTCGGAGACGACTAGTTCATATCAAAAGAGTAGTTCAATGAATGATGCACTCATGATCGACACATCACTACCTTCCACCCAATTTCAGTAGTGCAGCCAGAGTGGAAAAAATCTCAGAATTAGGTAAATATTGTACTTTTAGATCCACAGTGCAATACATTTAGCTACTTAAATTTATTGTAGTAGGTGTTTGAAGAAATGTGATGGCCATTTACTGCCCAATCTGAAATGCTCCACGTGAGCTGTTTGGAAGAAGACTGACCTGCTGTGTGGAGATTTAATCATCAATTGTGTTTCTAACTATTTGAGTTTGCGTAAATGGTGAGTTATTTGTAATTTTTGGGTCAAATCTTTTTTTAGGTACAGGCCCTTTGCACCAACAGTGCAATGACTAAGCAGCTCTCTCCTCCAGCACTCCCTACCTCTCTCCCACCAGCGTGTGCATACTCTAATATGAATAATGTTTCTCCTCCAAATCCCCCCTGTAATAAATGGAGTGCCATTTCGCACAATGGCAAAGTCAGGCCTGTATTGATTAACTCTCATCATCGACTCACATAGCCTGCTTCCTTGATTTATGATTGTCTGTTATTTTTACATTAGCTGTCAAATTCATCTTGTCTCTTCACAGCCGGGGTCGGTCTTGGCAAACAGTAAACATGGGAATGGGCTTTGTTTTTTGTGAAGTACGGCTCCACGCAGAAGATAGAAATGCGTTCAGACTGGTTTCACAGCAGGTTCAGGAAGGGGGGCCTCAGTGTGGAGCTGTGTCAGACAGCAGGAACAGCAGAAACACACAAGACAGGAACAGGACAAACTTAATACATGTTGGATTACAGGAGTGTAAAGGTGTTATATTCAGCATTTTGTTTGTCGAATAAGAGTAAGTCACTGTTAGAGTTTACCAAACTTTTAGCCAAAACGTAATCTCAAAGATGCTGATTGAATGAAAATACAGTAGTTTTATAGACTTGGATCATCATGGATTTAAGGTCTTTGTCTACCTTTTTTTAAATTTAGCATTTAGTTTTTATTAAATTGGATTAATTAATTAATTAATTTGGACATATTATGCATATTCACCTTTTTGAGTATACTGATTGAGTCACTTTATAATGTGAACATTAGTATGGAAATGTAGGGAACACAGCTCAACTTTAAAATGTATTAGATTTATTCCTAAAGCATAATGAAGAACTACTATATTTAAAAGTAAAGTCATGACAACTGACCATATGTGGAAGCTGCAGTGCTGAAGTTTTGAGAACATTAATTCTTCATGGTTAGATGACATTGAAAAGAGGGAAATGCAGACACACAGCATTAAAACATGTTGTAGATTGTTACTTTAGGCTGAAGGTGACAGGAACAGATTATTGTAATCAAATAAATTCATAACCATTAAGTATGTGCAAAAGCTAAAGGCTCTGGTGAGTTTGAATGCTAAATGTTTGTTTAAACAGGAGAGAATTTACATATGTATTGCTGCTGTTCTGATGGCAGTCTTTAATTTGCATCTTTCAGGATTGAATTTGGGGGACTGTTGTTTAAGACAACATGTTTATGACTTTGAGATAAGAGACCAAACCTTCAATCGCAGGTCTGCAATTTGACCTGAAATTTCCCAAGATCCAGAACATTAAATTCATTTGAATAATGTTATTTCACAGATGGAATTTTCTTTTTTACCTACCTTTAAAGTGACAGCCAGATAGACACTTACCGTGTGCAATATCCATGCTTTGCTTGTAAATTTGGAATCGAGATTGGACATCAGGGCCAGTCTGGTGATCATCTATCAGTTTAAACACAGTGTCGAGCTCCGTCAATTTAGAGAGTGGCTATCTCGCCACCCTCCCACCCCCCAACCCTGAATGAACAGGATCTTGGAAATGTCAAGGCACCTCCCCTTTTCTCCACTGCTTTTTCCCCTCCTTTCAGCCTGGCAGAATTTCACCCTGGTAGAGTGAAACGATAATAACAGACAGGCCAAGGCGATGGGTGTTTGGGTAAAGCGGGTCCTCGACTCTAATGGCAGGGCTGTCTGCTCTCCCGGACCCACCGACTCGGGGGTTCATTGAGATTCCATTAGATGCTGCAGGGAGCGGTTTCATTGCAGCCTTCCTTCCGTTTGCCTGACACTCACACAGGGATCACTGTAAATTGGCTCTGTCATAGCAGACAATTTTTGAGATGTGAAGTAAATTAAACATGTAATCACGCAGGAAGCGCTGCCGCTTGACTCCCGTCGCATAGCGACCAGAGGCGTCTCACGATCTCCTTTTCATTCCTTGTTACTCTCCTATCTTTACCTCCATCTCCTCATTGTTAAATGACTCTAGTACTATTTGCTTTCTAGGTAACAGGAAAATATGATGTGCTGACCTTTAATGATGCCCGGCCTAGGCTGCAGATCCAAACTCTTGTGATGTCTAACAATGTGAAACCTCTGACTCAAATCTCTGCTGTTCAACAGGGATATTTACATCACTGTCACTTGTTTAGAGTCGGTGAGGACAGAAACCTTTCTGTAACAATGCTATGATCAACTAACACATGTACGAGACGACTACTGTATCAGGATTTTTTTCTTTCAAAAACCTTCCCAGGATATCAGTGAAATGATGGACATTGTTTGACATATTTTTTATCCACGTGATCAGTACTGTACTAACTGTCTATGAGTACCCGAGGTGATTCTAATGAGGCCTTTAGACAAGTTGACTCCAACAGGCAAATCTTCTCAATGAAAAGATACCAGCAGACAGCTTTGTAGCATTCTGGAAAAAAAGAATCCCATGTTCATTGTTCATCCTTTGGACCTATAGGATCTTTACATCACATACAGAAAGCTTGAGTTACATTTCTGCTGAGCAGAAACGCCTCCACACAAGGATCTGCATTTACCATATGGCTGACCCCCTTGACCTCTTAAATGAGAGTATAGAATTACTAAATATTAATAAGTATACAAACAAATTATTATGAATAGAGGATTAACATGTGAATAAATTATAAATTCTAAGCTTACAACTAAGTTTACTTTGACAACATACATTCCATTTCATACATACAGAACATTCAATGAACACATATATACGTGTATATAGTCCATTCCATGTATGATTTCCATTCCATACATTCCATAAATACACTCCATTCCATATAAACATACCATAACTTCCATTCCATACATTCATTCATTACACATGAATGTATGACCGTAATGCACCTGGATGCCAACCACCGTAAAACTAGAAGAAGGAATGTAAATATGTAATAGAATATATGTATGGAATGTATGTATGGAATGTACAGTATGTGTGTAATGGAATGTATGTATCCAAACCTACCTGGCCCTATGTGAAAAAGTAATTTCCCCCCTTGTTAAATCATTAATTAACTGCGACTAGCCATATTTTTTGGAAAGTTGAGTTCAATTTCACTAGCCACACCAAGGCCTGATTACTGCCAGACCTGTTGAATCAAGAAATCACTTAAAAAGAGCCTGTCTGACAAAAGTAAGTAGGCTGAAAGATCTCAAAAAGCAACGCATCATGCTGTGGTCTAAAGAAATTCAAGAACAGATGAGATACAAAGTCATTGACTATCAGTCTGGTAAGGGTTACAATGCCATTTCAAAGGCTGTGGGACTCCAGCGAACCACAGTGAGAGCCATTATCCACAAATGGAGATAACTTGTGGTGAACCATCCCCGGGAGTGGTCGGCCTACCAAAATTACTCCAAGAGCGCATCGACGCTCATCCAGGAGGTCACAAAAGAACCAAGAACAACATCTAAAGATCTGCAGGCCTCACTTGCCTCAGTTGAGATCAGTGTCCATGAGTCAACAATAAGAAAGAGACTGGGGAAAAATGGCATCCATGGGAGAGTTCCAAGGCTCCTCTCACATTTGCCAAAAAACATCTTGATGATTCCAGGAGATTTGGGAAAATATTCTGTGGACTGACAAGGCAAAAGTTGAAATTTTTAGAAGGTGTACATCCCGTGACATCTGGCATAAAACTAACAACATTTCATAAAAAGAACATCATATCAACAGTAAAACATGGTGGTGGTAGTGTGATGGTCTGGGGCTGCTTTGCTGTTTCAGGACTTGCCGTAATTGATGGAACCGTGAATTCTGCTCTGTACCAGAAGATTCTGAAGGAGAATGTCTGGCCATCAGTTCGAGACCTCAAGCTCAAGCGCACAGCAGGACAATGATCCAAAAAACACCAGCAAGTCCCCCTCTGAATGACTTAAAAAGATCAAAATGAAGGTTTTGGAGTGGCCTAGTCAAAGTCCAGACTTAAATCCAATTGAGATGCTGTGGCATGACCTTAAACAGGCCGTTTATGCTCGAAAACCCTCCGATGTGGCTGAATTAAAACAATTCTGCAAAAAAAATTCCTCCACAGTGATGTAAAAGACTCATTGCCGGTTATAGCAAACACTTGATTGCAGTTGGTGGCACAACCAGTTATTAGGTCTATGGGGCAATTCCTTTTTCACATAGGGCCAGCTACGTTTGGATAGCTTTTTCCCTTAATAAAATGAAATCATCATTTAAAAACTGCATTTTGTATTTACTCGGGTTATCTTTGTCAAATATTAAAATTTGTTTTATGATCTGAAACATTTAAGTCTGACAAATATGCAAAATATAAAAAATCAGTGAGTGGGCAAATACTTTTTCACAGCACTGTACATACATACCTTCCATTCCATACAGACATTAAGTCTATTACAGCACTTTTTGGTCATTTGAAATATTTTACAGTTGACACACCACATACCTGTGTTTTATTGAAGGTCTGTTTTGTTTTTGGCCATTGCTGCATATTGTTTGTGTGGTTCTTTTATCCCAGTTTATTCTATTATTATTCCCTGTATTTTGCTGTGTATATACTGTGTTTCTGTGGTTAGCAATAATGAATGTTCAGCAATGTCGTGAAGTCAGCACGCTCTTAAAAGTAGATTAAATACCGCTGTCACTAAAACGTATGAATATTATGATTATAACATGTACTCATGTACAAGACACAAATCCTCCACAGTCTTGTTGTATTTTTACACTGATTCACTCTCACTCAACCGGTCATGTAATTTTAAGTCTCAAATGTCTGATATAACATTATGAGAAAATCATTTGTCTGCAAGTAGTTATTAATATTTGGCCACTGAACCTTTGTTACATTTTTGAAACAAACGTGGAGGGTTTGTTATATAAGAAAGAAATTTGAGAAACCTGCCAGCCTCCGCACACATACTGTCTGCTGTGCTGTTTCAACTACCTCTTACTGGCATAGTAAGACACTGCAGTCATGTCACCAACTTTGATAAGACCAGGCTTGAATGTCACATAATTCCTCTTTTATACACTCCTCACCTTGCCCCAGTGTCTCTTGTTCCTGTTTTGTGATTAAGCCATTGCATGTTGTCTCTTCCCATTCTCAGGTTGCAGCTGAATGCGCAGTGAAGTGCTGTTGGCAGTACACCAACCAGGTAGCGCTTGAGTGGAGGAAACAGTGAGGATCGAGCAGCATAGGTTGGAAAAATTAGGTCCCTGCCTTGTAATTCAGCGGCGGGAGCTGATATCATCAGGTTGTGGTCAGCTATCAGGCAGGTAATACCACCCACCAACTGTAATCGCTAATGAAGCTACTATTGAGTTTATAATGCGCTAAATGATGCAGACTCCCACTTCAGATAAACACCTCCCAAATAAACGATTTAGGTGGTAATTGCACTCTGCCAGTGTCCTGTTAATAGACTCGAGGCTCTGATGAAAGGGTTAACTCTTTTTCTGAAGCATCCTCTCACTGGCTCATTGCACTCTCATTTCTACAGAGATCTCAGCATTCCCTTGGTTATCAGTGTACTTAGAAAGAAAACCTAATTAGACAAAAAGGCCTTTTTTCTCATTCCCTAATTAGGTCCTTAACATAATTAGCAGGTGATGTTAATAACCCTCTTTTAAAACCTATTAAAAGGCTGTTTGGGAACAAGTGGTACAGAGGAGTTGGCCTGTGGGCAGTCAGGTGGCCCCTCTGAGGGACCCGGCGAGGACAGCTGAGCATGCTGGGAGTATGGTTCATCAGAACTGGAGTGCCACTGCATTAGGACTTTAGCCTCGTTGGAGACCCTGTTAATACAAAGCAGTGTATCTTTTCAGCTGTTAGGAGACATTACAACGCACACATGTGCAAGCACTAACTTGGCTTGTACTTGGGTTTCCCAAACTATTGGGCCAATTCCATGTCAGATGAAAGGCTTGCTCGTAACAAACTGATGGAGAATTATATACAGAGCATTCTGGCCTCTTTCAGCTCTTTGTTTTGGCCGGCAAACTCAGCTCATCAACATTGTTTCCAGCAGCAAGCAGTTGTTCTCAGTGATGTACACTGAGAACAACTGCTTGCTGCTGGAAACAGTACACTACCTGCCCAGCAGCAAACAGCAGACAGACAGTTAGAGACTAGCTGGTGAATATAGTGGAGCATTTAGCAGCTAAAGAGCCAGATATTTTTCTCAGGAGTTGGAGACCAAACCAGAGCTAAAAGGAGAGTTAATATTTGATTCATCAGGTGAATACAAGCACCACTCCAAATGAATACTAACATTGCTTTATGTCTGTTGGATGTGTAGATAGGCTCTGTTTAGCCAAATAATCAATTACTACAGCTTTAAATTTTAATTTTAACCCATTTACTACAATTCACTTATACTTAACATCACACTTAACTAGAAACTATGCTACTGTGTTTTACAAATGTGGATGTATTTTGTCTACTGTTCCAGACTTTCCTTGGTTTTCATTAATGTCAATATGAAAATCAATTAGCAAACTCTCAAAACTTGTGTAATTCATTATGGGCAAGCTTAAGTCTGCATTCATTTTAGTCAGTGTTGTTTTTTGAGGAAATGCTGTACAGAATTTTCAAATCGATCTGCATTAAAGCTGCATTATCACGTAACAATAATGACACTAAGAAATATAAATTCAGACATGATGATTTTATTTATTTAATTTTCTTTATGTTTATGTACAGGATTAAACATACATGATGTATTGTGCCTTCGTACCTTAAAGCTCATTTTCATCTACAGGCCCTCGGCAGCTCACACTTAACATACACAGATGAAAAACAGTACAAGACAATGGAAAGTATTGGTTGCCTGGTAAAATACTGGCTAAAGGCCAGTCGCTAAATATAATAAGGAGCTAAAACTTGTATCCACAGTGATACATGTATGGTGATGATAGTGATGTTATCTCTTTTTTTTTTTGTAATATGATGGTCTAAATATAGTTTTAGGGGATTTTTCACTCTGATAAGAAGAGCATTTTGGGGAAAACATTGAATATGTGTCATTTCTGAGACAAACAATAGTCAAAACTAAATATAATAACTAACAAATCTGCTCTCAGAAGCTATAAAAAATGCTCTGCAAATTCAAAAATCCATATCAGTCCAACCTTTATACTATTTTAATTTTTAAGTATATATAAATTATAAAGGTTTACTTAAAAGTCATAAAAAGGTTAGTCTAACCCCAAACTATTACTGTTGATGATCTACCTATGTTGCACATGGACACCAGTGTTATGGTTTGATAATAGAAGCCCAACACCTCTTTCCAACATGAACCTCTGCAACAACTACCCAATTCACACAGTTGATACGCTCAGCATGTGTCCAACCACTGTCATTATTTACAAACCACAGGGCAGAAGGAGGAAGGAGGAATGGCATTGTGTGAGAGTGTGTGTGTGTGCGTGTGCGTGTGTACATAGGCCCATGTCACAAACCACCAGGGGGCATTGTGTATTCAATAATGCACCCAGAAAATTACCATAGCGCAAAACAGGGTGCATTGTCACTAACTGGCCTCCAGTGAAATATTGTTGACAGGGCTCAGGGAAGTGTTGTAGGTTCCAGTGAGCAGTCTGTGCACTCTGCCGAGGAGGAGGAAGATGAGGAAGAGGCTGCCGCCGACCAGAAGAGCCCAGTCCTTGTCTTTAATTAAGTATCTGAAACATCAATTTAAATGTAAATATCAGTGGTGCAGCACCACTCATGCGTAAATTAGAGGGTTGGCCCAGGCACGTTTCTCTCTCTTCCAAGTCCCTCGCTCACTTATGCTGACATCTGCTCACAGCTGCTTGGCCCGGGGCTGTCCCCCATGCATGCGCACATGCACACACACACATATGCACACACTACTCCTATTCACAAAATTGTGCGGGGACACTTGTACTATTAAGTTGCTGACCATGGAATGACTTGTCTTCTGCTTGTTGTCTTTTTCCACTGATTGCATTCCAGCTTTTATCATGCAGAATGGCTTCAACAGTGACCACTTCTTAATCACACCATCCACAGCCCAGTATAACATGTGCAGTGGGTTTGGGATTAATGAGCTACGGAAAGTATAATGGCTCCACAGAGGCTACTGCTAGCAATTCTTAAGTAGTCCACCTAGCAAAATGTCAGTTATGTTTCTTTAAACGTTGTGTGCAAGTTTTAAACTTGCATTGATCAATTTTTCTTTACACTGACAACAGGTCAAATGACTATGTGCAATGTGAAGGATGTTGCTTGTGGTGAACAACAGGGCCATAGCCAGGATATGGAAATACTGTGGTCATAAGTCAGAGTTCCCCCATTGTAACCCCCAGCCCCCAGAAAATGTTGACCCATAAAAAATAAAGTATCTAAAATGTTGCTAATGATTTGTACTGTTTTTTTGTTTTGCGTGTTTGTATGCATGTGTATGCTTGTTCTGTTGTTGTCTGATACAGTCGATGCTTGTAAAGCTGTCATGTAAATGACATGTAAAGCTTTATGTCACATGGAATGCTTTTTTGATGTCACTCTCAATGAAATTTGGTTTGTAGGATTCTGTGGACTTATGTTCTGTGTTCTTGTTGCAGGTCTAAGTCATGTTTTCAGTTGATTGTCTGTGTTGCCTGGTCGTCTCTGGTGCTCCCTTCTCTTGTGTTTCTCTCCCTATTTTGTCATTGTTTCCTGTGCTCCTTAGTTCATCCTCTTTGATTTTGAGTTTGATTCTGTTCACCTGGTCTCTTGTGTTCACCTGTGTCTGATGCCATCGTTAGTTTGGTGTGTGTGTGTGTATATATGTGCATTTTCTTGCCTTTGTCCTTGTTGATTCATTGTTTGTGTCACGGCATCTGTGGTCTCTGCTCCTGGTTTGTCTTGCTCCCCGTGGTGTAGATTTATCTCGTGCTTTGGATCTGCTTTATGTTCAGTTTTTTCCCAGTGGAGGTTCCTTGTGTTTTGTATTTGGACTCAAGCTTTCCAGCCTTACCTCCCTGTAAGTGTCTATTTGTTTAAATGAACCTGCCATCATCTCCGCTTCACCTGAATTGTCTGCACTTGGGTACTTTCCCCACCTGTCCACGCCTCAACCATTACAGAATGAAATGACCAGACATGGACCCAACAGACGTAGCTTCAAAGGAACCTACTGTCAACCCTCTTTTGCCTAAAATATTTCTGGAGGAATCACCTGAGCAATGAGGACTGCAGAAAGGCGGTGATAAGATACTCCTTTATTATTACTCAGTGGGGAAATTTAAGTGTGACAGCAGCAAAGGTGCAACAGTAGTAAATAAATATAGCATGCAAAGAAAAATAGAAGGTGTGTGTGTGTGTACAACAACTACAGAATTTACATTATTGCACATATGAGTATCAGTATTGCACATTGTATGAGGTGCATTCAAGGTACAGGGAGGTGTCTGCTACGTCTTGGCTAAGGAGCTCAGTCTGTTTCGACCCCACCCGATTCCCAGCCGATTAGGCTCAGGGTTGTGAGTCTGCACACGCTCACTGCTAAACTGTCACTACTCAACATGCTCCTTTCACCTGTGCAATACACTTGTCACTTTATGCGACATCCTCTGCCACTACATGTAAATAATGAACATTCCATTGCTTGACTTATAAATATTGTCTACTATTGCCCTTATCCTGTAACTTACATTTTGTAAATTTAAAATTTTTTATTTTTATTTTGTACAATTTATTTAGTATTTTAGCATCCTACATTTTGTTTTTGTTTCTCTCTCTCATATTTAGTATATTTATACTTTGTTTTGTTTTCATATCATGTTTATTACTGCTGAGTTGGCCAACTCTCGTCCGGCACATTTCATTGCATAGTTCACCCTGTGTTAAACTGCATATGACAATTAAACTTGAAACTTTAAAACTTGCAACCGTCCACCAGTGCCCCAGAGTCTCAACTGACTCGCCGTTGGCGGTCCGGCCTGCATCTGACTCTTCACTAGGCGGCCCAGCCAACTCCAAGCCCTGCTCCTTTGTTGGCGGTCTGGCTGACACCTGATTCCCCATCAGCGGCCCGTCCAACCCCTGCTCCTTGCTCTTCGTTGGCGGTACAGCCAGCCTCTGTAGCCTCCCGTAGCTGTTGACCTTCAGCGCTAGGGTTGGTGGTCCGATTCCAGCTCCTCCTGTCCACATGTCGAAGTGTCCCTGGGCAAGACACTGAACCCTAAGTTGCCCCTTGGTGCCGTGTACGTGCCCTGTCCCTGACTAAGATAGGGCATAAGTACTTGACCTTGGTTCCTGTTCGCCGCATTGAAGGCTGAAGTTAAACCATATTGTAGCTGCCATGTAAACAGATTCGTCCAACAAGAGGGTTGACCCATGACTTGTCAAACCATCATACCGGAAGTATTAAAACAGGACTCAGCACTCAGCACTGACCACCGCTTCAGGCTGTCCTCAGGAGGAAGGATGGCAGGATGGGTTAAATGCAAAGGACGAGTTTCATTGTGGGATGCAACTGCATGTGTGTGTTTGAATATAAACCTAATAGTGTAGTGCCCATTGGAAATGTGCCTGTTGGGAAGGGGGTGATTGCTTCAAACTTTTGCTACAATGTAACTTCTTCTTCTTCTTCACCCTAAAACTAACCCTTGAATATACAGTAGCAAATGTCTGAGAGCGAGCTGTACAGTTATGGTTCCCCTCTCAATACACTACACAGTGTGCACTAATGAATATAGTGCATCAGTTGAACTATTGAGATAATCGAAGGACAGACTTTAAACCTATGGGCATTTAAAACTCTGTGGTGGGACCAGAAAAATATGGACCAAACTGGATTCTAACCTGCAAATACCCCCATATCTTGATGTCAGGGTTTTGACTCAAAGCATTTGATGTGAAACCAAGCTTTATACTCCCTTTTGATGCACACACAAGAACAGGTCTACAGTATATGCATGTAAGCAGTCACAGGGAATGCCCCACTATGATTGTTTGGCTCCGGTGTGTGTGTGTGTGTGTGTGTGTGTGTGTGTGTGTGTGTGTGTGTATCTAAGTGTGCGTGAAGTATTGCTTGCACCACTAGCTGCCCCTTCCACTGGCTTGCTCTCCTTCTGGAGGCACCCAAGTAGCGCAACTGGCCTTTAGCCAGCCGTCTGCTGGCCCATCAGGACACCGCTCATAAAGAAGACCCTCCTCTGGAAGTGAGGAGGGAGTGATGATTTCATCAAGGGGTTGAGGCGATCGCTTTGGAGAAGAGCACAGTACTGACAGTGTGTCCAATATCTGCCTTTGTGTATTCTCCTTCAATCTAGATCATGGTATATGCCTCGGGGAGGTTTCGGTTTAGGACTAAGACTCAACTAGTGTTCAATCTGCCAGTTTGCAGATGGATTGTTAACTGCAGCTAAAGGAATTAGGATTGACATGTTCACTCTGCAGAACAATGTACCTTTTAAGTGGCATTGTCTCCGCTCCTTATGGCTCTAATGTGTATGAGAATGTGCTAATCGGTTATACAGCGCTAATCTGAAGTTACAGATTTCAACAGATCGGTACATTTCCATAGGATTTTTCTCTGTTAAAGGTGTTAAAGCCTGACCTTCAGAGCAGAGCTAGCTGTTGAATTAGTGTACATATTCTGCCAGTCATGCTACTGTTCAGAAATTATTATTCTTTATGAATATGGTCTCTTCAAATAGGGAGCAATGGCCTGAAAGCTGTTCACATTCTGAGGTGCCAGTGATCCCAGGTCTGTGCTGATGATCCAACTGGTTTCACGGGGTGGTCTCTCTGCAGCATTACAAGAGTACTTTATTTCTCATTTTAGCCGGTGTTTCAGTTTAACTGGTAAACAATACAGGGATGGGTCGATATCTCCGTGGCGCTCCGTAAAGCGTCAGTACGGCTAAACGGATGTATTATTGTCAAGTGTTTTTATTGCAATGTTAGTCATAGAGAAATGAATATGATAGGAGAGGCAAAGTAATCGAATGTTTATTTCCTGTTTAGCCCACAATGGACCCTCAAAAGCCATGCCTACGACACATCTGACTCATGCACGTGAATATCTCCAGTTAATTCAACACCAGATAAAACAGGCACTAGGGAAAGTGTAGCTGATAAATATCAAGTAAATTGCTAGGTTGTTAGACGAAGCCATCTACCAGCTTCACTTCCATGTAAATATTCAGGCGTCACCTCCATTGTTCCGTCCACTGCGTCTTCAACCCCCGACAATGTTGTCAGGACTCAGCTGTCAATCAAGGTTCAGCGGTCATTGAAAGTGACCAATCATAAGAGTGGCCCTCCCTCACACTCCGCCCCCAAACTTTCAAAAGTAGCTTGATTCGAGCGAGCAGAGTTCAGCTGCGAGCGCAGAGCTGAGCAGCGTGAGCAGTCTGCCCTCCAGCGCGAGTGTGCTGCTTAGTTCTCCACACGCAGATGCAGTTCTCTGCTGCTCACTGTGTTTAGTTTCTTGCTTGCTGTTGCCAATACACTTCTCAGTTGCTGAATTTTTGTGCGAGGACTTATATTGTGCGAGTGGAAGTTAATATCTGCTTCTTCTCTGAAATGTAACCTACAAAATCGTCCAATGTGAGTTTTTTGAGGCTGTTGATTTGAGGTGGCTAGTAATACATTGTGTCATAATAAGGATCATTCCCTGACCTAAACCATATTGTAGCTGCCATGTAAACAGATTCGTCCAACAAGAGGGTTGACCCATGACTTGTCAAACCATCATACCGGAAGTATTAAAACAGGACTCAGCACATACATACTGTAGGTGGTGTCAGAGCCTCTGGTGCCCTTAGTTATATCTCAACCACTGTATCAAGGATTGTCATACATTTCAGAACTCACTGTTAAAATGAAACTCCTCCCATAAAGCCATGAAAACTTAAGCATGCAGCACTTCTGGTCAGTCAGAGTGAACATTTTTGGCAGGGAACCAGCTGACTGGTAAGCCTGTCCCAGCGCTGGTGCCCACTGGCAGCCATGAGCAGCCGCTGCTCGTGCTTTAGAGGACCACCCTTGCCATGGTGAGTAATTTCTCTGTCATCACTCCATATACCCACAGCTCAATGCTGGCTGGCATGGCTTCCTGTGCCCATTCTTAGTCAACAGGATTAAGCTTGCTTAGGCTGAGCTCTCCGGCATCACCTATACTCCATATTGTACACTCACAATGCTGGTTCACCAATTCAGCCTGTTTTTTTCCTGCCCTCCTCTTCCTCTTTGAATGGTAAGCATATGAGTGTGGTTCCCTAAAGCAGAGAGAAGAGGATTGAGAGGAGGCAGAGGCCAAATTGTATCCAGGCATAAATGGGAGATCTGAGTTAATTTGCCATGCAGTTTATAAATTGGGATTAATTTGAATAAACTAAAAACATTGGTTGGAGTCATATTTTTACTGATGTTTCACAGCACGACTGGTACGGCTTAACTAGAAAATCCCGCAGAAATTTTAAGGTGTGCCTGGAGTGGCCAGCTCGGGGCCTGGGCCACCGCCCCAGAGCTGCTGTGCGTGGCGTCCTGGTAGACACTCTCTCTTGTCAGAAATGGCCCTGCACGCGCCGTCTCCTAGCTGAGAGTGGAACAGGCAATATACTCAATATCTACATCTCTACATTTGCCTCAACCTGTTGGGGGAGGAGAGAGAGAGACAGTTGTTCCACATAGAGATGTAAATCAATAGTAATAGTGATGTAAGAGACAGAGGGAGATAAGGATGGACGTTTAAAAAAAAGAGTAGGAGCAATGTAATAATATCAATAGTAACAAATATTCCGTTACTATTATTGATTTACATCTCTATGTGGAACCATACATGGCTCTCTTAGCGACACCCATGCATATACACATCCATGTTTAAGATGCTCTGATATGGGATCTGTTCGAGGTTAAATCCCATTTCACCAACCTGACTTTGAAAGTTGAAGCCTGATTTTTGTATGTACTTTTTGCATCTGTAGCAGCAACGGCGCAGGAGGAGATGCACATCAAAAAGTTACTTCCTGTCCGTGTGTGTATGTGGTTTCCTGCTTTCTGGGATTACATTAGTGTGCGCCACAGTGCTACCGCACTCCAGGCACACCAATAAAAAGCCAAGATAATCCAGCCTGCAAACCAGCAAGTCCCCAAATGTTAATCAAACTAGTAACATCGTTCACTTGGTGTCACTAAATATTCTCATTAGCAACAAAAGTTGTTTTGTTTTGTTTTGCATAAATGCTAGTGATTATCCCAGTAATGTATGAAATGGACTGTAATTTTACAATCAAGCACACTTTGTAAAGTGAATTCTGTCTGGATTCATATGTTTGGTTGAATAGGAATGAGGCTCAGAAAATTAGGAGATGGGGATGAGTAGTGGGCTGTGGTGAATTCTTAACTAGAATGAAGACCCCTGACACACTGTACCTACATGCAGGGTCATATCTAGTCTAGGAGAGTTATATTTGATATATACAAACTAACACTTGGTGGATGTTTTATAGTCCAATTCCACTATTTCTTTGGCATGAGTAAAGAATTGATTGACTACTTTGATGCTTGAGGTTTTTATTATTTTCTTTATTTTATATGTAAAGCACATTGAGTTTTTTGTAATAAAATGTCCTCTATAAATAAAGCTGCCTTACACTGCTTTATGTTAAGGCCAATAAAAATAAATAGATATATAAATGACTTGCATTTTTATGCATTTAAATTAACCGGAACTTGGTCCCCGGTCGCCACATTGAAGGCTGACCACTGCTCCAGGCCTCAGGTGGAAGGATGGCAGGATGGGTTAAATGCAAAGAACGAGTTTCATTGTGGGATGCAACTGCATGTCTGTGTGAATGTATCCTCATGTTTGACAATTATTATTATTATTAAATCTAATTCATGATATCAGTATGGTTAAGTGTCTTTGTACAATTGATGTGTGTTAGATTTACCCAACTCAACAGGTACAAACAGTTCCACTCTCAGACAATACCTGTATTTGAGAGAACAAAGACTTAGGTTCAGGGGCGTCACCCCATGAAAGAAAACCTACTGGGCCCCTAACATAGAAATCTAAATAATAATCACGAGAGCCCCTGTATACGGGGGCAAGATCGGGTCACAGGGCAATTAAACAAGTGACAACATAGTCGTATGACACATCGTTTTGTCTATGACCATTTTTACCTAAACGAAACACAATTCGACTGTAGCAAAAAGCATTCTCTGTCTGAGCACGCTAAATGCCCTCAATCACAGTAGTCCTGATATTGTTCAAGTCATGTTAGCCACATAAACAACACATCAAATTAACACTTAGATTCCACAGATGCTAACCATATAACTCCTATCACGGTACGACCAAAAACTCAATGAATAAACCGTCAAACAACAAAAAAAACCTTTCCTTCGTAAATTTGCAACAATAAATTGTGTCTTACCTTTGCTGTTTGGGAATGCAGTTAATAAAATCTAAATACGAGCTAATTAGTTAGCTGGTGGTAGGTCACCATCATGTTAATAATTATTGCTCTGTTCGAGCCGAGTAGCTACCTGTTGCTAGCACACCTTGGCTACTGTTACTTAGTTCGGCAGGAGCACTCTGTCTACACCGATTTACCAGTAAAATTCTTATTTGTTCTTGGAATAAATGTTGTGAGTAATGGTTTCCCTTTATTTTGCTGTATTATCAATTTTCTTTTTTCCTTTTCTGGTACCCTCATTTGTTTCTTGAAGGCAGCATAGCTGTATCTGACTGAAAGCAGGCTAGTGCTACATCCTGCTGGAACTGTCTGACTCAGATCAGCAGCAGTATTTTTTTTATCTTCCTGGAAAATGGACCAAACCACATTCATTATAGAGGGGGGTGTTCAAACAGGATGGTTGGCTAAAGACGCCTCTGATTATGTATTTACATTTTCATCACATATTCTTTTGTATAACTTTTTTTATTATAAACAAATTATTTTCTAAACATTTAGGGGCCCTTATCAAGCTGGGGCCCCATGAATCATCCAGGTTTACCCCCCGTAGTGAAACCCCTGCTTAGGCTGTACAGTTTCTGTGTATAGAGCTCTGTCTATAAATTATACGACACCTGTCTCTATGGATCAAAACAGGTAAAATAATTCAGTATAAATGAGATTTGTGCCTGTCACTCTGTTAAATTGAACATTCCCTTTGTTATTAGGGTTATACGTTACTTCTGATCTAAGATGTTTGAATAACAAAGGAATAGTCTTGACTTGACCTTCCAGTCTGGAGATTTTCCCTCACTGAATCCTGGGAAAGCTCTCCTGACTCAGTGTTTTGGTATTAAATTGTGCCTCAATGCCATTTGTGTCACAGTATAAAATGCTAGAGGTACATTATGTCATTTGGTGGAATCGGGGCCATTTGCTTCAGAAAATTAATGTGGTTTCCTCCAGGATCTCTGTCCTTTTCTTCAGGCTTGTATTTCATCAGAAATGAAATGCCCTTCTACCCGCAGCACCCTTTTGACAAGAGTAATATTTAATGAAAAGAGCTATTATCAACGTCTAGGTCTTAGGGTATATTTCTTGGTAATGAATAGGCACGCAGGCGTGATAACATATATGGGACAGCATCGTGTGTAGATGTGTTCTTTGGATAATCACACATCAGTAAAAAGAATTGTATCATGCTCCAAAATTGACATTAGAGTTTGCGTTCACTTCTCTATAATGTCACCCAATTATACATAGTATCTTAAAATTCTTCTGCACATGAAAGGGTGCAGTATATAATTATTGTTATAATTAGATAACATGCATTCATTCATATATATGGGAGCACATTTCTTGCAAATATGCATATATAGTGTTTATATGTGGGTGAATGTTTGTCAATTATCAATAACAGTGTGCAAATATGTGCTCTGTGCACAAGCATACTGTGTGTGTTTGTACTCCATACAACAACCATAACATATGCTCATGTATTTGTCCACGTGCACGTGTGCCTTCTGGTCTGTGCACGTACAGTATCTGGGTGAGGATAATAGCCATCACACGGCCTCAAGTTAATTTCCCATGTAAATAGCACAGTGCAGTTTAATCACACAAA
The DNA here is from genome assembly GCA_036023855.1 of Gadopsis marmoratus. Taxonomy (NCBI): domain Eukaryota; kingdom Metazoa; phylum Chordata; class Actinopteri; order Centrarchiformes; family Percichthyidae; genus Gadopsis; species Gadopsis marmoratus. The sequence goes on from JAVQJF010086399.1 coordinate 17,693, forward strand.
AACCACACTGAGAAATGGAGCACGTCTGCAGTGTTCATACATAATGAACTCAGGATATTATAAATCAAGTGCCATATTTTTATATTGTTATCACTCAGTTCTATGTATTTGAGGTGCTCCTTTGTCAAAGCACTTTGTAAATGCAGTTTATAAAGGTGCTATATAAATAAAGTTATTACTATTATTATTATATTATTTTATTGCAAACAATCACAAACCTGACCACCTGATTTTGTCAAATTAGATACAATAGATAAGTGAGAGCTAAGGTATTGCACAATCAGCATCCTTACCTGAAACAAGAGTTTACAAAATGCAAAAAATCCCACTTTTATGTTTCAATGTATCCAAGTTTACACATATCAGAAAACTGCTGAGGACACTTTTTTGCCGTTTTTAATTTTTTAAAACCTGGCTGGGCACAGTGTATGCAGCAGGAATCAGCCAATCCAAGGTCTCAATACTTAGACCCCAACATAAAAACTGTAAAAGGTTGCACCTAAACCCATCTAAGATTTGTACCTGTTTAGTATTTAAGTGTTGGGGCACTGTCTCAATAAAGAACTGACGGAGAATGCACACCTTGTTGTGAGGTGTGGGCTTTCAGGGAGACCTCAAAGACAGGTCAACACCAACACAGAAATGGAGTGTGTAGAGAGATTATTCATAGCTAGGGTTGGGCATCGAAAACCGGTTCCAAATTAGAACCGGTTCCAAAACTCAGATTCCATCGGAATCCTTTAAGAAATTTTTATTTCGATTCTGCTTTTCGGTTCCTAAACAAATATCACTTGCAGGACGCTGCGCAAAGCGATACATTTTTACTGCGACCATGTT
>JAVQJF010086404.1:0-20000 GCA_036023855.1 Gadopsis marmoratus
TCCCTTTGCCCCCCTTTGTCCCTCCTCTCTGCTGTCCTCTCCTCCCCCTCCTCCCCTCCTATCATGCGTCTCAGCTTTCCATCTGTTTTCTTATCACCGTGTGATAACCAGAAGAGAAAAGGGCATTACTAAGTATGAATGCTGCCTACCTGAACGTCTGGCTATCGAGATACATTGTGTATCTGTTTGCCCGCCCGTCTTAAGAGTAAGACAGCAACGTTAATATAGCATTCACAATACTGCAAGGTCAACTCAGCAAGTAAGATTAGAAGAGATTTTTATAAAAGGAATAGTGTTTGACCAAACATAGGGCAAAAAAAAGATCAGGAGTCCAGACAAGCAAATATATATCTTAATTTTTTACTTTGGTTTGTCTTAATATTTAGTTGCCAGTGTACTGCTTCCTGCTGGGATAGGATCTAACCCCGAATGGCCCTGAGCAGGCTAAGGGAGTACAGAAAAATGGATAGATTGATGGAGGTGTATACTACATCTTGGCTGCATCAGGAATGTATGAGAGAGCCCACTGAAATTGTTTTGTGTTAGTTACAGAAAAGAGAGACCCTCTGCGTTGTTGAAATTTTCCAGACCTAGTAAGACTAAAAATGTACTAAACATTGTAAATATTGCCAGAGGTAAAGTGATGAAAACCTTTTTCAAATGGCTAATATTTTATGCAACACAAATGATTGCAACACAATCAGAATACAATCGGTTGTATGATCAGTTTGAGTAATAGATCAGTGAGTTTGAAGCCGTATCAGATACTAAAACACTGCACTATAGTGATTGTAATATTATGAGAAAAGATTTTACAACCCTAAAAATGTATGATATAGGCAGTCATTACATTCTCCTTCCCCATGATTGAAGTCAAACAGTAGAACTTTCACAATTAAATTCACATTACAATCTACCATAAAATACCATCATGGTGTGTTGATGGATGGATTATTTTGCCCCAATTGGCCTCATTGAAATGTATGGAAGGGCTATGCAGTGTTACGTTGGCCTGAACGCAGCCAACACAACCACAAGATTCAATTTCTAACCTGGTATCCTTGTCCTTTCTGATATTTTCTGCCATGCTTGAGATCATTTACTGAAAGGTTGAAGAGTAGATTTACATAACTGTAAGAATTCAGGAATGCACAAAATTAACTTTTCCATGATTCTTTTCCACAGTAAAATGATCTCCGTCATAAACTCTGCTTCCCGTCAATACTTCAACATCCTGTTGGATGTATAATTTCTGTGTAGTGTTTTTGGGGTCAGATTTCAGTTTAGTTGAACTTTGCCCCCAAAACCTGACGGAATGCTCGAGCTGCTCGTGAGGGCGCAAACTTTCCAAATAATGGCCTTGACCTGCGTAAGGTTGAACTTGTGCTGTTGGTGTGAAAGCTCTGTTTCGCCTGTCTACTTCAGCATGCAGCTTAACCTGGGCACTTATTTCTCATGGAAAAGGAGACTTTCACAACAACTGAGAACAGAACGGAGACTGAAAAGAGGCAATAGAATTGAGTCATGACTTCCATTTTCCAAAGGCATTTAAGTACAGAAACTACTATGCAACATAAAATCAAGTGGATATTGTGCCTGTAATGGCTTTTGAGCCAGAGCTAAAAAATGACTACTTTACAATTCTGTAGTTTTTGATAGACTTATGAGCGGTCGTCTTGACAACAACTGTGGTGTGTACATATCATAAGCAAAGTAGCTGATACAGAGACTATGCCAGAAAGAGTAGATTATGGGAGTAGATGAGGACAAGGCGAGGTGTATAGCTGTCACACAGCACTCAGATTATCTTGGAGGTGTGATGTATGCCTCCACTGCTAGCTAACAAGGGATTATAAAGCTTCACATAATCCTGGTTGGGCGGGCCAGCTCAGGACTCTCACTGCATTAGCATTAAGCATTAATAGTGCCCTAGCATTAGTGTTAGCAGCTAATAGTGTCCCAGAATACATTAACAGCTAATAATGCGATGCTGTAAGATTAGCATTAGTTATAATAATGCCACAGCATCCATTATGAGGGTCTGTGTGTGAGTGTTAGAGGACAGGATGCCTGTGTGTGCGTGTGTGTGTGTGCAGTGAACAGGAGTCTACATAAGGCCTGTCACTGTTCTGTGTGTGTGTGTGTGTGTGTGTGTGTAGGTGGTGTGTAGGCACCTGTGTGTCAGTGGTGTGCATAGGAGCATGCATTAGCAGATGATAGAAAATGTACAGAGAGACAATAGAAGGTTACTGAAGACACTGGAGGAGGGAAGAGGGAGGCCCACCAGGTGAGGGGTTTAACAGAGTGTGTGGCAGCATGCATTAGTTACAGCAGGCACTGATGCAGCGATCACACACACACACACACAAGGTCATCTCACAAAGGATATGTCATTTTCTCATATGCCACAGGAAGGTCAATTACAAAATGGACTAGAATTGATTCTTCAAACTTAAGGACAGCGCATTAGCACGTTAGCACAGTGGCCTCACTGGACAGAAAACACACCCTCCAAAAATCCTCCAAACTAAACAACAAAATTGCCTTCCAAAGCTTAATTTTTTTTTATCTGACACCACTATTGACAGAACAACATCATCTGTCAGTGCTTTGCAAAACTGTGGTGGCGCTATACTCAAAACAATATACTTCAAAAAACGTGTCATCTCGGCAACGTCTGAAGGTAGAATTAGTTGGAGTTGTTCGAATGGTCACACTCAAAGAGTCATAGGCAGGGTCGAGGCACAGTAGCTGCTCAAGTGTGTCAAATTCTGTTTGAAAAGTATTTATCATGTTGCACGTGTTTGTGCACACAAAAAAGGTTAAAAAGATAAGAAACCACTTAGTTACTCCACAATCACCATCATGGTCAAAAAAAAATCTACTTGGTTAAGGGTTGGGGTAAGATAGCAGTTTTAAAGAAAACTGCGTTGACTCTTGGTGGAAAACGGAACAAGAACACTGTAAAGTCTCTGGGTAGTGAACTCTACACCTGTCAATAAGAAAGATAAAGAGTCGGAGTATAATAAAAAGAGAGGAAGAAGCAACAGCGAAGAGGAGAAAATAATCAGAATAACAGCTGAAAGAATGAAATAGACAAAGAGGAGAGATGCAGACAAAAATGCAGAAAAGGGGAAAACGACAAATGTTTCACAAAGAGGTATAATCATGCAGCTATTCAGTGGAGTCATTATTGGGCTGCAGGCTGTTCGGTTCTTTACAGAACAGCAGCAGGGGTTCAGAGGAGCTTCAAAACAACCCACAGATATACACCGACAAAGGTCCTGCCAGCAACTATCTTTAGCCACAATCTTTTAATTGGCATACCGTTTCTTCCTATGATCCAGGGAAGTAGAATCAGGATTTATGAACGTGCAGATTAAACTGTATATTCCTGAGGAGGCGTTGAGCTGTGGGTGTGATGCCGTCGTTTTATATTCTTAAATGATATAAGGAAAGACAGGCGGAGAGGGAGGGAGACAGAGGCAGACTGATTGATTCATTTTTGGTATCAGACGTTCATGGGCAAGATACGCTATCACTGCTGTTAATGATGGTATAGATTACCACGTTAGGTGAAACAGGACGGCTTACAGCTGAGACAAAGGGCAGTCGTGTATGTGTGCGTGAGTGTGTGCGTCTCACGGTCACCTCCCGAGGTGCTTGAAATCACAGTGCTATTACAAGTGCATGTAAGTACGTGTAATGTGTATGTGTGTAAGTGTCTGTATGAAAAATCCAGTGTAATTGCCCTGTCTATCCATATCCGCCCACAGCACCATGTGGGACCCCGGCTAAAGTGACTGCCACTGCTTTAGAAATAGCCATCTAAATGGCTGGAGGGAGTTGTAAAATACCCCATTGTCTCCATGGTCACATAGCTCAGCCTTAAGGGACCCATTTACTCTCTCACTCCAACAAATAGAGGGCACCGAAATTCTTTCTTTGTGCACATTTGTTGGATTTTCAGAGAAATGCATTGTGGAGAGTTGTAGTTGAAGTTTTTGGAGCGACATGATTAGAGTTCCTGCTTTGCACGGCAGACCTTTCGTGTAAGCCTCAGAGATCCCAAATGCTCGGTCGGCTGAACAGGAAGTGTACTATTTGATTGCATCTGCCTTGTTAAAGGGATATCTTGACATCTTCAATCTAAGTTGGTTGCTTTCATGGGATACACTAAGGGAAACAGTTTCCACATTTGATGCTCATTTATCCCCTAATGTTTGCTGTTGCTAATAAATAAATATGCCTATACATCCATCAGTAGGATGTGCCAGAAGAAATGTAATTCCTGGCAGTCAAGTGGATGGCTAAGAATAAAAAAAACCTTTGATGGGCTTAATACATCAAAAAAATACACCAACTCTGATTCCTCAGCTAACAGCAAATTCCAATTTCAAGGTGTTTTCAACAGAAATTATGAAATGAGACTGTTTATTGCAAGAAATCTGAAAGGAAATAATAGCTCTCTCTCTTGGATGCATGCCTCTTACTTGTAAAGGACTAGCTCTCCCGCGCTCATGTCTGTGTGTTAAAGCTGGAAGTGAAGCCAGGAGGCAATTAGCCTAGCTCAGCATTAAGCCTGGAAGCAGGGGGAAACAAATAACCTGGATCTGTCCAAGGAAGTTGCTATATGCCACGTATCTGCCTTTAAAACCACAGATTGTACCAGGCTAGCCACTTCCCCTTGCTTCAAAGGTTTATGCCAAGCTAGGCTAATTGACCCCTGGCTCTAGCTCCATATATGACCCACAAATTTGAAAGTGGTATCTCTCTACTTTTTCTTCCTCTGCCTCAGTCTTCATTCTCCTCCCAATGACTTTGTCTTTACATTTACTTAATTTCATCTGTTTCTTTCTTTCCACCCATTCCTCTGAAGACGTAATGAACCAGAATCATAAAGGCCCCCCCCCCACACACACAAATGCTCAATGTTCAGTAAGTAAATCCTCTCACCAGCTCTCCGAGAAGGGTTGTGTGCTTAATATTTGCATATGAGCAGGAGTATGTGCGTCTTCGCCTATAATGTGGATCATTATGCATTTTGAACATCATTGTGAACATCGACACACACTCACCCTCCATCAACAGTAATTAATCAAATCCTGTCACCAAACTGTAATAATTTACATCGCCGCTGCTTACTATATGTCTGTCTGACAGTTTGAATGTGTGTGTGTGTGAGTCACCTGCACCATCTGGAGTATAGGAGAGTGTGCAAGAGCATGTTGCAACACAGAGGGGGTCCTCCGAAAAACACACAGACACATTCTAACATCCCCCTCAAGCTGCAACGCATATCACTCATACACACACACACACCTACACACACACACACACACACACACGGATTTATGTGTTCATACCTAACCGTAATCACAGCCTGCATCTCACACCTGTGTTCTTGTCTCTGTTACATGCTTGGAGGTGTGTCTGTGCACATCGATGAGTGCTGCTGAGAAAGGAATCCCTCATTTCAGGAAGGCGTGAAGCACAAACACTTTCACTTTGTTTTTTGTAACACACAACCAATATGCTTTTTGCCTTTATCTGATTATTGGGAGACAGACATGAAACTGTAGGGGAGAGAGGGAGGAGGAGGACATGCAACAAAGGTCTCGAACTGTGATTACATAGTAAATGCCTTAGACCACTGGACCACGAAGACATCCCAACAAAATCAATTTTTATACAATTGCATTATAGTAATAATTGGATTCTGGTTTTCCTAGGCTGTAGGATTTTTTTCTTGATTTATGACTGAAATGTCAATACTATTGTTGCTACATTGCCGTTAACCCTCCTATTTGTAACGACCACCTTTCTCCTTTTATTTTACTCAACGTTTTGTAATATCTTGTAAGTAAATGCAGCAGACTCCTGATGTATGTCCCTTGCTTGTACCACGGCTGTGAGTGGATTTAGAACTTAAATAACAAGTCCCAATACCCAAACAAGTTTTTTTGTCAGTGCCTTCCAAAATGACCGAAATTAGTGTTTTCAACAAGTTCTCCAAAATAAACAATAAAATATGTGGAAATATTTGAACCTCAGAGCGACACATAGAAGCGTTTTTCTATCCGTCGACAGTGGCGTCAGTGGTCCCCAAAATGTTGTCAAACCACTGTAAAAAATAAATCTGCTTTGTAATGTGACAACACTATGGTTATGGTTTGGACTTAGACTCAAAAACATGAAACAGTTAAGGGAAGAATCATGGTTTGGGTTGATAGTGGCACTTTGTCAAGGTTAGGGGACTTTCGTCGCCATTGTTACAAATGTAAACTCATGGTTAGGTTAGGGAACTATCGTGGTCATGCTTTAAAGAAACCCAATGTTGATTGTCGGTTTGATAACGGGAAACATGGCAATCGCCCATGTGAAAGTCAAATGTTTTGTTGATGCATCCGTGCTCCCCGACCTCAACGCTACACGTAGTTACTACAGCCACCAGAGGGATTTGTCACTTGAATGTAAACATTTGCTGAAATTACTGAAATTATTAATGTGTGATTTCTCATATGTCACTTAGACAACTAAAATTAAATGGTTGAGGTTAAGGAAGGTCTTCTATATGGCTAAAAGAAACCAACATTAGTTGTTGGTAGGAGATGGCGTCAGCACCGCAATCTGTGATGTCACAGCCAGACATGTTGTATGCCCAAGTATCCATCCATTTAGATATAACGCATTCACTTAAATCAAATCAGCAACAGTAAATTGAAGAAGTCATATCAATTTTATTTACACAGCCCAAAATCCCAAATTCACCTCAAAGGATAATCTGTACAATATAACCCCCTCTATTCTTGGACCTTCAGTCAAATCATTCAAATCATAGACCCCATTGTTCTGCTTGTCTGGCACTTGGAAGCCCTCTGACAACAGTATCTTCAAAGACAAACATAAAGTTATGGGCTGTATGGCAGTGTGTGCAGGAGCATGAATAAACTGAAGATTCAGAGGAGCTGTACAGACACTGAAAGTTTGCTCAGCGGTACTCGCAGAGATCTGAGGTCTTGAAAGAGATGCCTTTAATTTAGCGAAGTCCCAAGGCAAGAGAGGGCTTAGCTTATAGAACGATGCAGTGTGAGGCGGCGTACACACTCGAGGACAATAACCTTGATCATGGGCACTCTTCAGAATTCACCACCGCTAGGAAATGTGATTTATGTTTGAAAGAACATCTTTCAGGACACACAGGAGACGGCACCACTCACGGCCTAAAGGCAGGGCTTCCCTTGTACACTTTCTCTGAGAACACACTCAGTAATGTCATTACTGTAATCCAGAGACTCGTTCAGGAGCAGTTTCAAAAGAAAGAGCTGCAGCTGGGATGTTTCCTCTTAAAATCAATACAGGAAGTAACCTCACAAGACCACAGCCGTGCTATGCTGGGAAGTGAAGCAGATGCCTCTACTGCACATGTTGTAAAGTGTGAAGATGCTTCAAAATGATGACTCAGTGAGATGACTGTGGTGAGAGCCTGACACGTGCAGAAGGCCAGTCAATTAGACAGAGTATGAATACACACACACACACACATTTATTGAGTTTAATCATAGCATTTTAGCAGGTGTAGGTGAAAAAGAAACATAAGTACTTAAACAAGCTGAACTTGAACACAAAGAATCACATTCACCTCTTGGCTGTGCATTCATGGGCTGCAAATGTGTGTGTGTGTGTCTGAATGTAAATGTGTGTGTGTTTTTTTTTTCATGGAGATCATTACAGTGGCCTTCTCATTTTAATGTAGATGATGAAAGAACCACACACACACGCACACACACGTACACACACACTTCAGTGCCTGCCAGTGAGTGCGTGTCTGTGTGTGTGTGTGTGTGTTCTTTTCCACACTATTGTTTACATGTTAATCGCAACAATTCCATTCACCAAACCTCCTTATAGCTCCACATGGGGTAAGCATGTGTGTGCAACCCTGCGTGTCTGTGTAGTTCAGAGCAGACGGTCTACGTTTGTCTTGCCATTGTGTTTGACCCCCTGTAGTCTCTCAATTATATCAGTAAGCCCGCTGAAGGCAATCTACTCATTTAAATACAATGAAATTGACATTAGAGAAATAATAAACCAGTCTGATGTTTATTTCACTCCTTAAGAAGCACCAGACACCATAGGCAAGATAATCACAAATCTTCGAAAGCTGCTTTTTTTTTTTTAAACAAAACTATCCTGGTTTGGTTTCCCCTTTCATTATAGCATAAATGTTTTTCTTTTAATTTGATTTATAATATGAGGACTTTTAGAAATTTGCAAGAGTTTTCAAAAAAATCTTTTTCACTGTTTGTTTCTGTGGTTTGCTAGATTTGTTTACTCTACGTCTCAGCATCTTGTGTAATCCTGCTCTTTTATGCAAATCAAGTTCAAATGAAGTTCAGCCAGCCTTGATTCAACAGTGATATTCTTAGAAAACAACCTCTGAATGCAGAGGTGAAGGTAGCCATCATTCAACCTGATGATGTAGGATGTAAACTGGCTACAGTAAACACAAGGTACGTGTGATTAGAAGTCTTGTTACTAAAGGAAGCATTAAATAGGACAAACTCACCGCCCACTATATCAGTTTAGCCTGTCGGCCCTGAGGCGAGCTAAGACAGTAAACTGGAGACAGAAAGTGGTGACATGTTGTAGGATTTATGTGGCAGGCAGACGGGTGCACTGCAGCAAGCGAAAGGGAGGAGACGTCAGGGCCGACGAAAAACAAAGATGAGAAGTGGAGACATGATGTGCACAGTTGGATGGTTCGGTTCTGTTTCTGTGCTCACTGGAAACGCCTTCATTTCATACTTCAGCAGCCTTTTTGTCCAAATTATTACCAAATTTCATCCGATGACCTATGGCATATAGCATGTGAGGTCCATGTTTTGATTTCGTCATTCAACAAGAGAACTTCTTAAAGTAGTGCAACACTGATATAAATAGGTGAAATTAAAAGAAAGTCCCACGGTTTTTCGTCCTGCTTTAGACCAGTCGACTCAGGACAGTTCTGAGCCTGTTTTTCTCTCCTCTTCAGTATGACAGTTCATTGAGTAGCGCAATATAATACAAATAAACTTAAATCTTTGTATTTCAGGGAGCTGTTAATTATCAAGCTTCCACATCCTAACTGGACTCTTAATTTGTGCTTTAATAAAAGCAGGTGCACTGAAAAGGTCAACCAATTACTGTTTAGTTGGGCTAGCATGAATTAAAGGTTACTGACACTTCTGAATTCTATTGCTTGTATATTTTACTGATATTTTCTACTTCAGCACTTAGGTGAACAGTTACAAATACAAATATAATATGCAAATACCAAATAGTCCATATTACTCAATCAGTTGGAGTTTTACTGAACTGAGATGAGGGAGACGAGTGGTGGCTTTTTTCATCTATAATGTCCATTGCAACTGTAGCTCATTATTGACTCACTGTTAAATAACAAGTAATAACTCTCCCAGTGCACCAATCTACACACTATCTGCATTACAATAACACCTGACGAAGGCCTATGAACCGAGTCACTGGCAACAGTGTCATAGCTGTTGGAAAGTTCTTGTTTGGGGGGTTCAAATGTGATATAAACTGAACATAAAGTGGTACCAGACTTTATCATTGTTAGTGACAACAAAGGTATTGTCTTTGGTATTAAGATTTAATACTATAAAATCAAACATGCAGAGTTTCAAAATGATAAAGTGATACAGATAAAAGAGAAGAATAGATTTTACAACTGCTGAGAAATGAAAGAGGAGACGAAAACCAAGGAGCATTAGCATTTCTGCTCTTTGTCCCCTTTTCTGTGTCTTTACCCTCTCTCTCTAACGAGTAACCAATGGTCTGTCAGACAGAGATGAGGTGTGTGTGTGTGTGTGTTAGCTTGTGTCTCCCTATGGACTATAGTGTGACAGTTAGATGGATGTTCCTCTCAAACACCAGCTGATTCCGACACATGCTGTCAAAACATACGGCGACTGAGCAGAGCTCAATGGCCATGTGTCATAGACACGTGGCGCCGATCCATGCTATGGTTTCTGAAATGTAAACAAACATATAAAGTAGATGACAATGTAGAGGCTTTGAACCTGGCATGGTCTGATGTTTTTCAAGGTCTACGAATCATTAAGATCGAGAGAACAGGGACATTTTTATTCTAGAACGCAGGAGACAGGCAACGGCAGAGCTATATTTTCTGGGCCATATCAGCACAATATTCCTTCTTCAAACGATGAGCTTAAAAGCTTCAAGAAATCCCGACTCACCCTCATAACTGAACACGCTGACCTTTATGGACTTTTTCAGCAACGAGGAACTGAAGATCACTTAAAATGGGAAGAAAATGAAACATGTATTCCTTCCACTGTAAGCCTTAAAAGGCAGAAAGGTTATGCATATTTAAGCTTGATATGTAGACACCAAATGTTAAATGATAAAACATAACTAAAACAAAAAATCAGCAGACACACCAACAGACTGAGTACAAGAGGACATTACCTCACATGTATCTCTTCACTGCAAGAGATACCTGTGACACATTTCTTTGGCTGAAGTAAGTATAGCGAGTTTTGGACTTTTTTTAATTATGAGTTTCAATTTGTCTGATTTCTGCAAACAGTTAAGAATCTATGACTGATCTTAGGGTATCTTTGCCTGAAGCCGATGACCTTTCAGGCAACCAAAGTGAATTCAAGGAAAAGACACAAGTGAGTACATGTTGAACTTCCCTTTGTAAGTAAACTTACTGAATCTTTTGACTGGACAACAGATCACAATTACCAAGAATTCCTTCCTCTACATATGGTGTCTCCATCTGGAGAGTGTGATATGGGAGACAGCTAGTTCTGTAGCTATCCAAATAACTCTGCAGATTCTAACTACATCTGCAACCTGACAAAGTGTGTACACCATATACAGTACAGTGTTCCTGTATACGTTAACGCTTTCAGTGCACATGTGCAATCTCATACATTGTTTTTTTCTCATTTACATATCTTTTATTATATGTCTCATATATGTAAAGGCTTTATACAATAGTTTCACATACATTACATTTGGTTTTATTCACCACAACCGACTACCGCTGCTACTATTTACTATCTTCACCATGTCAGTGATGTAAGAAATACATTTTAATAGTTTCTCTCATGCATTTATACAATATTTACAGTTTTACACCGTTGATGTTGTCCATTGTGTACATTTATATAGTGTACAACCTTTTCCTATTCGTCTGCAGCAGCAGACTGACAGTCCCAAAGGAACAACTAAAACTGGCAAATTTAGCTATTTTGAACATCACAATAAAACTGTCAAATGATACCTTTGCACGCCTGTAAACAATTTCCAAATGAATGGCAACCTCCATTATCACATGTTAATAGCAATGCTGATATTAATCAGTCTTGGCTTCAACTAACTTCTTGAGTCAAAGGGTCCCTCTTTCTTTTTTACTGAGGAGAATAAAATTGTTAGCAGTGAGTCGAAGACTGCATGAAATTCTGAAGGTTTTAATGAAACTCTGTGCTGGAAGAACAGCCCTCTTTTTTTAAAGATCTGGTTGTTTTGTGCCTTAAAGCAATTCAGTAGAATTCAGTCCAGTTTAAGAAAATATAAATCTTGGTTCACAATCTTTTCAATAATAATTTAGTCTGTTTACATTCTATTAATTATCTTAATAAAATGAGATCATATTTTCTGCGTATTAAAACATTAAACATGGCACTTAAAAGTTGTATATTTAAAAAAAAATGTAATCTCCCTGGCTGTGCTATCTGCTGTAGATAAGAACCCTTTCTTCTTCGAGTCGCATGGCAGGAAGCCAGATGCAGCACGGATGACCTTTATAAGTTAAACTTCAATGTAACTTTAAGCTTTTGGCAATAATTTCTTTCGTACCTGGTCTCTATGGACACAGCTTTATTTACAGAAAGGCCACAATATCATGTTATAAATGGCTGAACATAGAAACAACACTCTTATTTTTAAACTCTTTAAAAGGATATAATGTCATGGAAAAGCTCCGGATTGATCTTAAAGAAGTGTGGAAGTCAGTTTCCAAAACACTGTCTCTTTTCTCATGATGGCATAATTAGTGACGTCTTGACTCCCCTGTTTTGTAGCTTCGGAGTAAAATTAGGCATGTTATCAGATACTGTATCGGGTATTGTACCAAGATTATTGAAGTAATATGTGCAATTTATTTCCTTTTTTATTTTTTATAAATGGACTTGTGCTCTGTGTGAAGTGAAGCGGCAGGGCTTAAAGCCAACTGTCCCTTCTGCTCAAACGAACAGGGCCAACAGCCAATTAAAGCCCTTGTTCAGGTTTTGGGCCAATTAGAGCCATTGGTCAGAGCACTGGGCAAGTATGAATGATTGCTCAGTGCTTTTACCCCAAACTCTCATACACTCCTAATCAGAACATCCATTTAGTTTGTCAGTTATCTACATCGTATCATACTCTATGTGTATTGTATTGTGGTATGAGGTCAAATATGTTGGCTAACGCACAGTGGGGCATTTTACACACCTAACAATTGAACTTTAAGACTTTAATTTTTACACATACAAATATACATCGCTAGAAAATTAGCGGTGTATCACAAGGCCAGCACATGGCCCTAGTGCACAGTATCTGTACATGAGGGTCATGTTGAGCTGCCCCTGTCGGCTCCGCCTGCTCTGTCCTGTTGTGGACAAGCACAGGTCGAGGCTTTTAGCCAAGAGAGGAGAGGAGAGCCATCAGTCACCAGCTTGAGCCAATAAGACCCTCTGCTCTGCAGTCGGAGCCAGACAGAGAGGTCAGGCCGGGGTCGGGTGGTCACGACTGGGGTCAACTGTCAACAGACTCCCTCAGTGACCAGCAGTAATGAATGTCACCCACACGTGAACACACACACACACGCACTCTCTAATGACTCGCAATTCTGTCCAACAGTGACCAGTGAGTGTGACTGATTCTCTCTGCTGCCCAGACCTTCTATCACATGGCCTGCACCGGTTTGGATGAGCAGCTAGAAAAGCTGGTTGGAAACGTCTTAATAACACGCTCAGCACCAGGGTCTTTGTAAGTGTGTAAACCCCACAGTGTGAGATCTATATGTGATTACTTGCATGAACTAAGTACATGCTCACAGAAACCAAAACAAGATCAAACATGATAAATGGTGATGTACCATGAAGACGAGGGGAGAGGGTCTGGTTTGATGCTAATCTTTTTCTCCCTCCTTCAGGTGGCCTCTCTCAATAACACATCCCGGATTCAAGCAGCATAAAAGAGCAATCACAGAACAATTTAACCTCTCCTGCTTCTGTGTTCACACTCTCGGCGCGTGTGACGCCACAGTAGAAGTGGCAGTAACTGCCAATTCACAAAGCTCGACAAATTCCTCACAAATGATAACTTTCGGGTCCCCTAGCGATAAAGTAATTTCTCCATCTCTCCTGTCGGGAGCTTCGGGGACGACAGAGGGCTGTGATAATCTCATAAACAGAAGCTGCGTAGATATGGGCCATCTATTATGGCCTGGGAACAGTAGCGTAGATAGCAGCATTTATTATCTGAGACAGCAGACAATACATTCTCATTCTGTGATACTACTGCTGACAGACACAGAGTGATCCATCTTCACTGACCGAGCGGAGAGAGAGAGGAGGGCCGAGCGAGGGAGTGACAGATGGGGAGTGAGAGCGGTACAGAGAGTGAGAGGGGAAGGACAGCAAAGAGGCTGAAAGAGAGAGAGAGAGACAGAGAGAGAGGGGGGCGAAGTTAGAGTGCATGGAGAGAGTTGTGCAGAGAGGGAGAGTACGTAGAGGAGAATTATTATTGCTCTGCTCTGCATTAGTTCTGCTTCTGTCTGTTGTGATTATAAACAATCAGACACTGGTTGATGTAGCTGCCAGGGCACCAGTGTGCTATTGCCCAAGGCTACAGCTAAATAAATAAAAAGGTAGATATAGTGGTTTTATTGCCAGGCTTTTATTTTACTGCTAATACTAATATTTTAATATAAACCAAATGCCCACCCAGCCTCTGTCTGGGATTCATTCCTACTGTTTTCCTCAACTGCAGTTGCAGTGGTACTCATAAAGCGTTACAGGAATCATATTCACATTAGCACATTGTGATTGCATCATAATTATTATTATAGTGTAATCAGAGTGTGTTACAACAAACGTAAAGTTTAAGGTGTTGAAGAGTTTATGAGGCGTCTGTTGTAGTAAATGACATGATACTTTGCAAGATGACCATATAACAAAAAAATATGGTTCTTTGACTTTTAAAGGCCCCTCAACCAGAGTCGGTGGTATTTGTTTTTGGTACAGCAGGGATAAAAATGCCCAGTACACAGTATATAGGCAGAGACAACATATTTGCTTGTAATGTATCACAACGCTCCCAGACGTCCAGGGTAGTAAGAAAGGATGTCTGATGTAATGAATGGAAACGTGAGTGTTCATTTGCATTTGGAAAACTTAACTATTTTATCTTTAAGACCTGGTGACCTTTAAAAAACTGTCAGAAATGTTGGGAAATACGTTTATTCGCTTTCTTTCTGAGACTTAGAAGAGAAGATTGATATCACGTTAATTTTAGAGCGAGGCGTTACCTGCTGTATTCTTTGGTGAACAGCAGTTTATCTATCTGCCCCGAACGTCTGTGCGTCATCAAGAAATAATTATAGCAGGTAACTCCTTCTCCAAACATTTCTGTTTGTGTGCTAGTTAAACAAAGGAGACACAATGTGTTAATTAGTGAGATTTAGGATTGATGTGTTTGTTTTAACTTTGGACAGAATCAAGCAAAAGTAGCTCTTTCCCTCTACTCTTAGTATTTATGCTAAGTTAAGCTAATTGCCCCCACGCACAAGCTCTAATCTATTTTACTTTTGTAAAGAAAGAAAATGTGTATTTCTCAACATGTCACCTATTCCTTAAAAATATTTTGGACCAGGCAGCTTTCAGTGCAGTGTTAGGCATGACACCAATGGCCACTGGTAAATAATACACTTTTAATTTATCTCTGCAGGCTTCTGGCATCCTTGCATGGTGATGTTATGGAGGACACGGAAGTCTTGGCAGGAAAGCTGCATCTTCAGAGGGAAGGAGCAGATAGAAAGAAATAAGTAAACAAACACGCATAAACAGTAAGGTTATAAAAGAGAAGTTGGAAAACAGATGATACGGAGCGAGACAGAGCGGGACAATGGAACGAGTCCAGGTGATATTTTTATTTGTTTCTCACATTGTTCTATTAGCTCAGGGGTTTGAGAGCAGAGACAGTGGACTGAAAGAGGACAGGTATCAACAGAGAGAAAGCTGTGGCTTATTATCAGCGTGTAATGACAGATGAGAAGAGAGACGCAATTAGAATGAGCCATATGGATGATCATATGGTCATTTTATAATTAGCACTATAAATAGTATAATATAAATAGAACACAGACTGGCATAAAACTAAAGAAAGTGGTGGTTGATTTACAAATAACTTTTTAAAGAGAGTGATTTGATTCAATTAAACAATGCAGAAGAGGGACTTCAGGTCCTAATCACTCATTATCATTCAGAAAGTTTTCAGACATCTTCTTAAATTGGTTAATTTGTCATTATATTATGAGTAGTCCGACCCACCAGCTATCTTCTGCTATTTCCATTACAGTGTGACTGACCTCCTAGAGCGTACACTGCTTCATCTCTTGATCTACTCAATCTCTTTTACTGATTTTAATTCCTTTAGTATACAACCGCTGAGATAGAGCTGTTTTGTGTGTTTAGGTGGTAATAAAATGTAATGAATACATTTTATATCAAGAGTTATAGATTCCGCAATATGATACCAATTATGTTCCCCATTGTTTGGAGTATGGTTTATCCGTCCTTCTTTTTATTATCAAAGCAGCTACTGTGAAATGCCACTCCAGTTCGTAAATGACAAAGAAGAACAGGTTTGAGGGAAAGACGATCAGGCAGAGGTAAAGACATGCCTTTCAGTGATGCTAACATCAATTTCATTGCTGACCTCTTGGGCGAAAATATGGAACAACCTACGCAGGCTAGCTTGTATTTTTCATTGCATAAACCTAATCATAATTTACTTTCAACGGTGTCGTTCCTTTGCACAGCGGAGCTCATGCATCTTTGCGATCCACAAAAGGTCACTGCCACACAAAGCGCACAATAGCGGCGACATTTTCACATAACGCTCTCCAAACACTGGGGGAAACCCTGGAGACAAAGCTCGCTGCCTGTGTGCCAGAATTAGAAACAGTCAAGCCCTCACTCAACACTCACCTTTACAGTTCACCTTCACGTAGCTTTCCCCACCTCATTTATGCAAATGTTCTTTTCTTTCCTGTCAAAAATCACTTTCACACCATTCCTGAGGCTGTACATACTTTATACGAATATACATCACGTTTTTATTTCGTGAAACTTGAATCAAATCCGCAGTCGAGATAAATACGGGCGACACACAGGGCGCTGTGGCGTCTCAGAGGGCTCAGGCTCTTCTGTCTGTGCTGTTTCATAAAGCGGAGACAACATCTGACAGTGAGAAAATGCCTTACACTTATTTAAAAAAAAACAACAACCACACATTATTTGAAAGTAAAATAAAAAATAGGAGCATGTAATGGGTTCATTCAAAGGTCATTTCATTTCTTCATAACAGAAGTGTGTTTGTAAGCTTTTTGCCCTCTGGAGGCATATAAAGTAGATTTAGCAGTATTGACAAAACATTAGAACATTTGAACAGTAGAGTGTTAGAATAGTAATGTGTTGTCCTGCTGATGGAACATCAGACTACTGATGCCATAGCACCGCCTCGGGGATACATACATACAAGCTGTGTGCGTCTCTGAGCACGGGTGTGTGTCGTGCGCGCCCTGTGGGGCGGTTATGTCTCTCTGTAATCATATGAGCGTGTGTGCACATGTTTGTAAGAGTGACTGTGTGTGTCAGAGAGACAGATTGCTTGTGTGTGAGATGAAAGGAAAAAAAATATATAGACACAATAGTGGTGTGGATGGAATGAAAGAACGAAACCTCTGATAATATTGGAAACACTCAGAGGAGGAGGAGGGAGGAGAGGAGGAAGAGCGCCAAGCCTCTGAATCCACTGAGGATATCGCTGCACAACATTGGTTCCTTTTCCTAATTTTCAATGGAAACACATATCTGATCCACGTTACCACACAGCACTGAGGGCTGTGAAACGTTTATTGTTTAGAGCACCGAGTTGAAGAAGTGAAACAATATTTAAAAACATGGGAGGATTCATGCTTCTTTGTTAGCAGTTAACCTGCATAAAAATGATTGTTTGGCCACTTTGGGGCAACGAAAACACTGACAAATTATTAGCTTTTAAGTTGTTAAATGCAAAAATACAAAAGCAGCTTTAAGTACAGTGTGTTTCATTTCTAAAAGCTATTTTTATTCCTGATTAATTCTGAATTAATGGCGGATCTGCCCTGATTTTGCACAAACTCACTCGCGCTTCGTAGTCATGTGCTCCAGTCCTGGAACAAACAAAACCCTAAAAAATGAACCTGGTGCTGCAGTGACTGCCTCTGTACTGTACATGAATGAAAGCTAAATAAGTAATGTCAGTTTCAAAGCCAAAGCTTGCATTTGCAAACACTGCTGAGACCTTGTGTGTGTACTGGTATAATTAGCTTCCAAATATTAATTATTTGCTTGATATGCTTGATCTTGCCATTTTAAAAGGCACACAGAGAGTCAGAATGGACAGAAAACAAAGAGAATATGAATTCAATTCGAGGCCATTTCATTTCTTGCTAAAACTCATGTGTAAAATGTATTTTTTCTCAACCATTTGCCCTTTATTGGAGATTTAGAATGGAGCCATAACACCTCACTACTTCACTGATAGCCTTTCAATTAATCGTTTCTGCTCCAAAATCACAGAATAAATGGCCCGAACTGTAAAACAAATAGATAGAGAGATAGTTTTTATTGTCAATAAAAACTAAACATAATAAATAAACATGTTACCTGTAATGTTTCCAGAACCCTTTTACTTACTTTATCTCTCTTTCTCTCATCCCTTCTTTCCTTTATCCTTCCTTACTTACATCTCACCCCTTCCCCGCTTTGCGTTCTTCGAAATATGTCTCTCTTTATCACATGCGACATCGCAGGATAGGCCTGTCTGAAGCAGGTAATGATTTTTTTGTTCTTATTTCTGCGTTGAGATGGATCAGAGTAGTGCTGGTTATCAGGCCATTTATAACCCTGCCAGCTCACCACTCAGCTGTCTGGGTAAATGCAATCTCTCCTGATTCACACAATTACCCCAGGATAGAGAGGGGAAGAGAAATATCCCTCACAATGGCATTGTGGGTCAGAGAGAGTTTAGGGGAACACACAGAGACAGAGGGAAAGGCTCCATCAGTGCTTTTGCAACCAATATGCGTGTGTTCATTTTACAGTGAGTAATGCAGAGTGTTCTCTTGGTCAGCAAACGACAGCGATTACATTTTATACCATGTGGTGGCTGCAAGAAGGAATTGGTATGAAAACTGATCAGACAGGCTTCTGACTGCGGAAGGAAATGTTTGTTCTTGGCACTTTAAATGAATATACAAGGTTACGAGAATGATAATAACAATAATAATAATAATAATAATAATAATCACAGTAATTATCTACATTTTAAATCATTTTAATTTCTCTTAATCTACTGATTCATATGTCCTGGATACAGAAACATGAGTGTGACAGTAACTCAATTTTCAAGCCGACATGAACAATAGAATAATGGAAAGTTTGAACACCTCCCACACTTCCATGGCAACTACGCAATCCTCATCTGCCAATAAAGGCGGTGTGATACTGTTGAAAGCTTCAGGGAAAGCGAGTAAGTGGACCTTGATTGGAGATTGTTTTGCCATCAATGTTTCCTGATGTTTAACCTACAGTAGATCTGATTTTTTTTTCTTCTTGAAACTGTCAATGAAAAAACGGATTCGAAACCCAATATTAAAATGAGATTTTTCTGATGTAAAGGCAGCTGCAGTTTGTATTTTGTATCTCCTCTCCTCTCCTCTGTTTTGGGACACTCTATCCTGTGCTAATGTACGCTGCATTCTGTTTCACCAGTACAGCGGGAGTCATCAAAAACTGCAAAGAAACAGGCCACATTTCTCCCCTAGCCCAGCACTTCTGCGTGTGTCTGCAAGTGTGCATGTGTGTGTGTGTGTGTGTGTGTGTGTGTGTATGTGTGTGTGCGTGTGTGTGTGCCTGATGAGAAGAGCTGCTCAGCAATATTTAGCGTTACTGCGACAGAACAGCTTTAGGACAGAACAGAACAAGGCTCACCTTCAGAAAAGACGAAACGAGAGGCAGAGAGAGACACAGTGAGAGGGAACGAGACAGAAATATATTTTGACTTTTGATGCTCCTTGATGAAACATTTAGCTCTAAGTAAGAGGAAACATCTCAGTGACACAACACGAAAACCACCTGCATTTCCTCACACGTGTACTGAGAGAAAGAGAGGCATGAGAAGGAAACTGTTATGACCTTTTTTTGCCAGAAACACACCTTTCACGTGGCCTTGAATTGTCCAGAATCAACAGCCGGAATAGTAACGTTAATTATAACACAATCATTTGTGACGTCTCTGTATTACATACAAATTGGGACCTGGACGATTGTTTTTATTTCACTATGTGATGCTGAAACCCTAAAATATTAGATTAGAGATTAGAGATTAGAACTATGAGTCCTTTAAGTAATAGCATGTGTAGACCGAGCAGTGTGTGTGTGTGTGTGTGTTGTTTGGGGTTGGAGATGAATGAATCATAACTATAAAGCACAGTGTGTTAATCCAGTGAACAGTGAACAGTGTGTGTGTGTGGGTGTAGTGTATGTGTTCATATTGGGGGCTGCACACCCACACACACACACACACATACACGGACCAGCTGGGCAGCAGCTCCGTGTTCAGTGTACAACACATGTGTCGGCCTTCAACCTGGC
>JAVQJF010086404.1:22500-24381 GCA_036023855.1 Gadopsis marmoratus
AAGCTCAAATGACCCAGATGCCTCAGTCAGTTTGGTCTTCATCATCACCACCCTCCTGATCATCCTTGTCAGATTTGCAAAAACACTCATCCTTCTGTAAATCATCGTCATGCTGCCTCTCCTAACGCAGCATCTGCATTGTCCTCCTCCATCTGGTTGACTGACAGAGATTATAAGTTAATTTATTTAACCAGCGAGACCTAACGAGATTTCAAAAAAACATCTCACTCAAGATGGACAAGACCAAAAATGACTAAAAATGTGACCAGCATAGAAATCGCCTCCCCTACTGCAAAATGAGTCACATTTGACAATGACGGTAACTTTCTAAATATTCAAAATACTTAATATTTGATTTATGAATATTTTTACTCCCACATGTTGACTCACAAGCAGACTCAAACACACACTGACAAGCTTGGAATAAAATGCCTTTGAAGCACATAACCTTTAATGTAATATTACTGTAAGCATGAATTTTACAGACAGAAAGAAAGACAAGAAAAAAGGACGAGAAACCAATCTTTCCTTTTTCTATCCTTGTTGAATAATTTTCACCTACTGCACTTCTATGACTTCTATGACAGTACACTACACCTTAGGACTAAAATTAATGGCTATACATGTATATAACAATTTGTAACAAATGTATTTATCTGCATTGAGATTTCAATAACTTTGAAGTTATTTACAATGCAGTTCACAGTTCTTTATTTTATCCTACATATTGTCTCATTTTCCACAGACTCTAACTCATTACTCAAGTTAAGGTCTGGAGTCAACTTAACAACAGCGGACCCCATTAACTCCAATAAACTCTAATGCCAGAGTTGATAGACCTGATCTTTAAGTGGTTTATCTCTGTAGATCTGAGTCATCCACTGAGCTTCCTCTAACCTTTAACAGATGTTCAGAAACTTTCCAACAGCCCACAAACCTGAGTCAGTGTCTCCTCCAGAAAACCTGCCTCATTAAAACACAGCAATACGTTTTAATCCTGTGAGGACACGAACTCGACTAATGTGTACTTTCACACCCTGGGACTAATTAAAACATATTTCTACAGTCATTCTTGGTCTCAAATTGATAGTGTGGTCCCTCAGATTATGAACCGCTTAAAACCTGCCAGCATTCATTTTTTTAAAGTCCCAGGCTGTGGTTTAATTGACAATAAGGTGTTTAGATGGCCCGTGACTTTTAAACTTAAATCGCTAGAATACTTTAATCAAACTTGTTTTAATGCCCTCTGAATTATGACATGTGCAAACACATACTTTGGGACTGAAAGCCAGAGTGGGAGAGAGAGAGGAAAGCAGAGAGTGAGGCTGAATAAAGAAAGTATGGGAGATGATTCATTAATCTCTCAAATATTTCTTATTACATAATATCGACACAGACCAGAGACAATCCACGATCTTGCAGTGAAACTTGTCAGTGAACCCAGTGTGACCCTGGAGCAGATATTACTCATTAATCCCGAAGTCACTGTAAAACACTCCATTTGGTCTACACCCATTTGCCTTCGGGGCCACATTAATGATAATTGCGAGGCTCTCGGCACGCTAGTTAATATTCCCCCACACAATCCATGTCATCGCGAATAAAAATGGGAAGACAGAATATGCTTAGCAGGTGATGCAAGAGGAAAACCCCAAAAGAAGTGTAGGGACTCCCCCCCCCCCCCCAAAAAAAACCAACAACACGCACAATGGGACGATATTTAAAATCCATGACACACGCTGCGACAGCTGATCCAAATCACTGAGTGCTTAAAAAGAATAGAAAAAAAAACATTAACAATTCCCATTCTGATGTCCCCAAAACATGGCGACTCGCCTCACACACACACACACACACACACACACACACAAAATAAAGAGA
>JAVQJF010086405.1:0-25201 GCA_036023855.1 Gadopsis marmoratus
GACAGATGGATGAATGGAGGGGTTACCTTTGTTGCGATTTTCGGGGGGTCCTTGTTTTTTACCTGTTCGGACAGAGAGAGAGGGCGGAATGCTGATAAGATGGCTCAAAGGAAAAATAAGATCAAATCAAATTGAGGGACAACACAAAGTTCAAACTGATAGAAACCCACAGGTGTGTGTGTGTCGTGTGTGTTTTGTGGGGCAGGAATGGACCAATCAGAGAAGAGAGAGACGCACGACTTCCTGCTGCGGAGAACCAACAGCCGCAATGTTTGACAGCAGCAATAATCAATTTATTGGTATCTCGGTAATCCAAATAAATAGAAATGTAGAGTTCATGTCAGAAAATCAATTGAATGTTGAACAATAATGTATTACTACATTATTGGTTTGATCCATCACAATTGTTTTATACATACTAGCTTATAGTTTATATGGTATATTGGTTTTGGGCATGTTATAGCTACATTCATCAGTGTACATAATGTTTTTTATTGTTCATTTGTTTGTTAATTCCTCTTCAGAATTCATCTATATGCACGTAACTACTGTTTGTGCTTCATCTGTGCAATGGCAATAAAGTTAGATCTAACCTCAACTTGAATTTAAGTGATCAATCAATCCACATATTTCTACTCACATATTTCAAATCAGGTTTGTTGTGATTGTCGCAGCCCAAAATGAGTATGTGGTTTTCAGTTAGCCACATGGATCACAGTGAAAGTGTGAACGGACATTCGTGGTGACCAGCGGATGACTTGTAATACGATGACCTTTCATCAGTTAAAACTTAATACATGCAAAAATAATGACATTCCCAACAGCTATTGGTGGGAAATTTTGAGCAGAAAATCAGTCTGAAGGATTAACATTTCAGGGTATACGCAGGAATCCTGAAGTTAAATTCCAGACCTTTTATGACCTTTTCAACATATTTCAAGACTGAAACGCCACAAGTTGTAACTGGTTATCAGCAACACACCTTACATTTATAGCACTATACCAGTACATTTATTTTGAGACTGCAAAACAGTCTTAGTTTGACCTAATTCAGATCGGCTGGGAGGGAACAAAACTCAAGAGAACAAAGTAGTGACTAACCCAAAGGCAAGGTTCAAAGAGTCACATACTCACACTCGCTCACTCACACTAGCAAAAGATTTTCATTAACAAACAGTTCTATTTGTCCTAAGAAACACAACATTGGCCATAAATTATATTAGAATTATAAGCCGTCTGTCTGAATCTATGGTCCAAAAAATAACACCTCGTAAAAAGCCGAATAAGATGTTTTAATACTTTCATGGGTCTTAATATTTGCTAACCTGATTTAATACCTTTTAATGATTTTTAAGACATCGCAGATACCCTGCATTCTTGGTTTTGCATCACGTGACCGTATGTCACAGGTGCATTTTCCTCCTCCGAGACATTGTTGCCCTAATATGGAGCAGTGATATTGTTGCCCTAATATGGAGCGCTCTGCTTTTATTGTGAAAGGAGGCGTGGCAAGGTCAAAGCCAACATGAACGCGCGCGCACACACACACACACACACACAAACACACACACACACAAACACACACCCACCGCGCACACACAGCTGTTTGTTATTCAGCTGGTGGTTTGTGATTGATGACTAAGACTGAACTGCTCCAATTGTATGTGTGTGTTTGTGTGTGTGTGTGTGTGTGTGTGTGTGTGTGTGTGTGTGTGTGTACACAGCGGGTTGTGCAGCCAATCTGCTGTGTGTTTGCTGTTACCAGAACACAAGACACACACAACAAAAGCTTGTACTTCTATCATTGTGAGGACCCATTTAAATTTCAGACTTGGTAGGCGGGGACAATTTTAAAAGTGGGGACATTTTGTCCAGTCCTCACATCTTTATAGGGCTTATTGAGGGTTCAGGCTTGGCTTTAGGATCAGAATTATAGATTAGGGTTAAATTTAGAGGCTAGGGATTTTATTTTGTCAATGAGGGCCCTCAGAAGTGTTCGAGATGTTCACCTAAATGCTCTCTTCTTCTGCTCATTTTCAGTTGAATCTGAAAATTTGTCTTGTGGTTCTCCTCATTAGGAATTCATTACCGTGTTTTGTTTTGTTTTTAAAATCAATGACTGGAGGCCGAAATGTAAACCTGGGGCGTCTCTCTCTGCTGAGCTGGTTCATTCAGCCAGATCACAAATGAATGCCTGACAAACTCAAACTTTAGCCATAAAAAAACAAATGATCAGACAAAAACAAACTAAAGAAAAAGACGTGAGTAAAAAGGGGGTTAGCATGATAACAAGCAAATCAAAAGCAATAGAGACCGGCTGCAGAAGCCTGTTGGTTTACATCAAACTGCTCTGTGATAGTACGAGGATCATCTGGACTTTGGCTTTTGAAGGGTTCCACTTCGAAAAGAAACTGTATGTAAACGGAGAAGGGTACATTTCCATTTTGTAACCAACGCCACTCTTAAATCATTACCATGGTACAGTGGCCATAAACTACCATGAATAAATGAGACCACGGTGCAGTGTTTATTCAAGTGGCCAACCAAACAGATTTTTAGTATGTTGGCGGATTATTTTTGTTCTTTTTAAGGTCTGTGTGGAAACGCAAAGTGTTGACTGACTGAAATGTCCCCAATGATGAACAGAAAAATACAAATTATTACTATTGCTATGCCTGTCAAGCTTCCCATTTAGGAATTATCCAGTTTACTGTAATTTTTTAAACAATAGTTCCATGATTTCAGACAGAAGTAAACAAAAGCAGCATCTCATTTTTTATCCAGTGACCAACAATGTTGCTCAAAATCCCTGGCAGATTTGATCAGCTCTACCTACCCAATGTCAGCTCCCCTGAATTATTTAAAAAAATAAAAACCATGTAAAAGGCTCCTAAACATGTATTTAATGGCCAGGGTCATATTATAATAACTCAGCCTCACATAGTGATGAAAAACAGGCTAAAGCAAAAGCTAACAGGTCCCAGGTACAATGGGACCAAATTATGGAAGACAGAGAGAAAACACAGTAAAGGAGCTTCAGAGCTATATATCCCTTCTCTTACAGGGAAAAAGGTTATGATAAGATATATTCCTTTCAGGAAACACCCTTTATTACAACCGTAGGTAGTAAGCTAGTTAGCCAGGCATGCTAGCGTCAGCAATGATGCCACCCACCAAACTCTTAGGATGCAGATTATACTGCATCTCTTAATACAAACCCACAAACTCAGCGTCAACATGCAGAGGACTCTACACACCGACAGGCCTGCCATGCCTTGTTGTGGTTGCTAAGCTATGATTGGTCAATCACTGTTTAGGGGAGGGGTTTAGTGAAGGGTCGATTAGAAATAAATGTGTTAACGTCCTTGCTGTTGTACACATGTTCCCTTTTGGTCAGATATTTAAATCTCACGTCAGCTGTGTTTAGTTGTTGTTCAGCAGAGATGAACACTGCAGGTGAACTCATCCATGGTCTCATTTATTCACTGTTGATGTTTTTGTGATCAGATTGAAGCTCACTAATGCTAAAATATTATAGTTAAGACCCTTCAAACAGCTCCGCTGTTATCAGCTCAGACTGGATGAACTCTGCCTGCTGACAGAGTCGGCTTGTAGGACAGGAGAAACTACAAATCGACACCAGCTGATAAAAACGTGCAAATATTTCCAATCTGCACTGCTCACACAGAGTAGAAATATTCAGAAGCGGACACAGTGATAGTCGTCTTTCTAGCCGAACTTTCCTCCCACCACTTCACACACAGTGTCCTCGTATGACCTTCAACACTTCAACATGAGCTGTGTCTTTTGGGACATATGTGGCAGGATTTGTCTCGTGTCTTACTTTTCTTGACCTTCTTCTCTTCGTCGTTCTCGCTGGCGCCCAGCAAAGTAAAGATGATGCCGGTTTGAGAGTTGAGGCCGACGGCTGACACCACCATCCTGCCTGATCCCTCCATTACATGGGTCCCTGAGGAAAGATTCAAAAAGCTAGGAGTCACAACTGGAACTGTGTTACTGTCATTTCTTTATCATTTAACATTTAACTGTTGGATGGCACAAGATTTTCTTCAGCCCAAAATCAGAAATCATATTGATCAGTCCCCCCCAACCCCAAGCAGTGTCATTGAGAGTGGCCTTGGTCCATTATCAGCTAATGTGAAACCCGCTGCCAGAAATTTGGGAGTACTATTTGATGTAGATCCATGCTTTGCACCACAGATCAAAAAAAAAAAAAAAGTGGACCAGTACTGCTTCCATCAAATAAGAACCATCTCCAGAACCACACCACTTTCACACTCTGACCTGGAAAAAGTAATTCATGCACATATCATGAGATAAGGCTCACAGAATCAGTAACCTCTTTTAAATCACTTCTTAAAACCCATTTTTATAGACCTGCTTTTATATGATATCTTTATACCGTCTTTTTATTGCTTTTACTGTTGAATTCTTTTTATTTGTATTTATTGATCATTAACCTTTATCTTCCTTTTTTTTAAACTTAATTTTTTTTATTGCTCTCTATTGTTTTATTGGTTTCTGATTATCCTGTTTTTGCTTTGTCAGTCAAAGCACTTCGTAAACTGTTTTTAAAGGTGCTATATAAATATAATTATTAGTTTTTATCTGTATAATCTTCCTCTTCAGCTACATAATTGAATGCTTAAAAGACCCCCATTAGTACTTTTGTTGTGAGGATATTATCAACTTGCGAAGTTCCCAAAGGATCATTCTTAGGGCCACTTCTTTTTAATTTTTCAGTATGTTACCTCTTGGTGGCGTCATGAAGACACATGGAATATCTTTCTATGCTGATAACACAGTATTAATCGTTGGCTCTTTTTAGATGTTAATTTCAGACACAGGTGCCTGGATATCACAAAACATTTTACAGGATAAACCAGAAATATTAGTTATAGGTTGTGAGAGACAAACAGTGTTGTCAACGTTCATGCTTTTGGCGTGAGACACCCGCCAAATAATTTCCTGTATTTCAGCACCATGACTGGTCCATAAACATTATAGAGGCTACATTATCACAAACACAAACCTCTCCAAAGTCCCAAAACATCTTTCATGTATGTTGACTTTTGCCTCTTTTATTTAGCTCTATAATTTTGCATCTATTAAGAGATTGGCCATCAAAATACATGATATGATATAATGCACACCTATTCCTGCTTCGGCGGGTTTTCGTTCCAGACATTTTTAACAGAAACAGTGAATGTGGGTTACTGAATATCAGCAGAATCACTTCAACGACAACCCATCAGTTTTGGTACTGAGACTGTGAGCAGGCACTTACCGGACAGCAGCATGGGGTCCTTCTCCAGAGACTTGCGGACCTGATCGGACTCTCCAGTCAGAGAGCTCTCGTCAATCTTCAGGTCGTTGCCTTGGATCAGGATCCCGTCAGCAGGCAGCAAGTCTCCTGCAGGCACAGAAGTCAGAGGGCGCGTTTCATTTATTGCTCGAAATGGCTTCAGTGTAAACAGATTTTGAATATGAACTTACTCTGCACACTCTGTAGTTGTTGTTAAAAAAGGCACAGTCAGAAGAAAATAAGAGATTCAAGAAATCCACAGCACACTCGTGTAAAAGGTTTAAAAGGGCTCGACATGTACAGTTCTTATCTTGTATTTAAATGTTCTTTAAACATGTAATTGTGATGCATCGCTTTCTGTGTATGTTTCCTATTAAACCCGTCCACACACTTTAGTGTTATTTTGGTCTGGCTCCATTTTTCCTGGTTTGGTGTAGGGCCCTTAGTTCCAGTGAAGGGCAATCCTACAATGACGTTTCACAATAATGTGTGCTTACAGATTTGTGTCCAGAGCTTCATAAAGATACGGTTTGTGAATTTTCCATGCCTGATCTAGGGTGAATGAGCATGAGGGGTTTTGGTAAAACTCTCAATGACAAAAAGCAAAGACCATACAGTCATGTTTGAGTCCGTAAGGAAGTTATTAACATCACAGGTTTGATCTTTCGGTCTGGTGTCTGTGGTCTCATACCGTATTTGATCTGAGCAATGTCTCCCACCACGATCTCGGCCACAGGGATCTGGATGACCTGGCCTTTACGGATGACGGTGAACTTTTGTTCCTGCTCGATGCGACTTTGCAGCCCGCGGAACTGCTTCTCCTTGGACCAATCGTTGAAGGCCGTCACCAGGACTACAATGATGACAGAGAACAGGATGGCGGCACCCTCGATCCAGCCAGCCTGGGACTCGCCCTCGTCCTCGACGCCGCCTGCAACCTGGCCACATGCTGTGAGAAGACAAGGACACATTGACTTCAAATCACCAAATAAATATGTGATGTCCAAACAGGTCAGAGCAGCTCTGTCATTTTAATACAAATGCTTCAACCTGAACTTTACTTTTTCCACTTTCTTTTGTACATTGTACATTGTACTAGGGTAATTATTACTATTTGTATGTACTATTTGTTCTTTAATTTTGAACATCTTTGCACACGGCCATAGCAGGATTTTAAAAATAGTGAGGTGAAATGATATTGTTGTTAACAAACTAAAAAAATAAAAGAAAAAAAAAACTACAATAAAAGTTGAAGTAAATTAATATATAAAAATATACTGTACAACTAAATTTAATTAAAATGAATAAATTATTGGACACATAAAAATAGTGAATACTGAGCCCCCTCCTAAAGTGGATTTAAAAAAATTAAATGTATTACATAATAATAAAATAAATACATGCAGATTAAAACAAATTTAAGATTTAATGTAGTATTCAGTTAACTGCTCAAATATATTTTCTGTGAGATTTATTTACCCAAACAACAGGTCTAAGTGTTGATTACAGGAATAGAATTCTGGTCTTTGCATTAATTTAGCCAGTAAAAACCATGCCAGAGTTCAGACTCTGCCTGTACCGACCTTCACTGTCGCCCCCTGGTGGATGGTAGAAGGACAGGCCCAGCGAAATGATGGCAGCGATTTCCAGGATTATAAGTGTGACGTCCTGCAGAGCCTCCCACACCAGCTGCAGGAACGTCTTGGCTTTCTTGGGTGGAATGAAGTTCTGGCCATACACCGTGTGACGTTTCTCCAAATCAGTGGGGTTACCTGACAGACCTGCAGACACAAACACGTTAAGACGTTAATATTCACAACAATACAGAAAACTGGAGTGTGTAAACATGAGGCAGAAAAAGAAGACACACTATGCTTTTGGTGTTGAGAAAGAAATATCCAGACCAAGGCGAAATATCCAGACCAAGGCCCTCTGAGTGAAATAAATAATACTGCACCACCTTGATTTGGCTAGAAGCCTTCTTCAGGGTGCTGAAGTCAAATTCAAACACAGGACGTGACACAAATAAGTTTCAGGTGTGTGAATAAAAGCTAAGAGGAAAAGATCACTACATGGGTCACACAGTATGTACAAGTAAAAAGTATATAGATTACATCACTTCTCAAAAAAAAACTACAACACAATAAATTAAAGGTGACTTACTAAACAACCTTTTGAACTTATTTTAAAAAGTACAATCATTGGATACATTATGAACTGTGTGTGTGTTTGGTTGAAATCCAAAAGGTTTCCCTTTGAAGTGATTTTTAAAGTTAATCTCCTCTTCTTATGAACTCAGAAAAATCACTTCTACCCCGGAGACACAGCGAATTCTTTCATCTTGGGTCCCAAGATATCGTAACATTGCAACATCACGTAGCAGCTGCAGCTGTAGAGAAACATGCTGTACCTTCGTCCCTCATGTACTGCGGGTTCAAACAAGTGTTCATGCACAATAGAGAGCTTTAGTCATGACGTCCCGTCCAGGCCAACCTTCTGTTCTACCTGCTTCTCTAGCAATCTCTCATTCAGCATTTCATTCATCTGTCCTTCTGAAATGATGAACAAAACCTTTGTTGTCCAATGAGGTTTTCATAATATCACAATTGGCCAACTCCTGTCTTAAACCTTTGTTGGAAGTGATAAGCTTGCACCTGCATACAGTGAGGGCAGAGGATGCCCCGTGGTTGTAAATTATCAAGAATATACAGATTTCTATTAAACAGCAGTTTTGCAACATGACCTACTTTTGTCGCCATGAAAGACTGCAGGATTTTCGATAAGTATAATTTATTTGGGCAAATCACCAACACAGATTTGTTCCACCCAGAAAAATTATGCATTTTTGTATCAACTATTTCCTCCTTTCTGTCTGGAAATTAAAAAAAATAAAAAATTAAAAGGTCAGACTAATGGTGCATTCAGGTGCAGCCACACAGATTGGAAAAATAAATCCCAGGATGAGGTGAATACTAAATGTTGTCGGCCAACATTTTGAAATTTTAAAAAACGACCACTTCCAATGTCACCAGTTCCATTTGTGTGCTGGTTGTGACCAGTTCAACCACAAAGAAAGGATTTTTGTTTTATTTTTATCATATTTTGAGGTTTGACAGGCCAACATGATAGTTATTCCAAAGAAATTTGAAAAAAAAATCCTCTTCCCATCAATCATCCCGCAACCCTTCAGGTGTATCCCGTGGCCCCTTGTGTGGATCCCGAGTCCCCTGGGCTGGGAACCACTGGTGCATGTTGTCTGTGGTAGTGATGAGTCCATGGCAGCCTGAACTGACCCGAACCCCCCCCGCAGCACACAGCCTGCTGCTCCACCAGAGCCAAAATGCTCCATGTCAAGACAACACCACCTGATCAGACCGGACCCAGCCTCACATGTAGATACTGAAGACCTCTGTTAAACACTCATGACCATTACCTATCAAACAAACAACCAACAATTAAACAACAAGCGGAATTGTTGAGATTTAATAAACTAATCAGGTGTGTTTTTTTTGTCCAGTGTCTGTCTGACGTTTCTCTTGTACCTGTGCAGAAAGATCTCTTGTAATCTATGAAGACCAGACAACTGGTTCCAGAGCTGTGACTGTCATTTTCCAGCAGTGACTCACATCTAACTGCTCATTCATTCCCCATATAAAGACAATAAAAACAAAAAGATTTCTCAGTCCACCCAGACCTTAGAAGGGGGCTGAGCAGGAGAGCTTTGTCTCCTGTCTTTTGGTTTTTATTTTAAAAAAACTGGGTGAAAATCTGATTTTAAAAACACAAGTTGGAGTTAATATACAGTATTATATCAATTAATGAAGGATAATTAGCAACTCGTGATTATCTTCACTTTCTAATAGCGGAGGATTTTCAGAGCGGAGCTCATCACCACAGGACCTCGTTAACTTCAACTTCAGTAAACAGTTGTTTAATTGCAGCAACCTCTGGGTGCACGGGGACAAGTCTGAATGAAGAGTAGCTTAGCTGATCTGCTTCTATTGAATAAAACTGGGAATTTTTCGGTAAAACCTGAAAATCTGCCACTTCCTCTGCATGGCTGTGTGGGCAGCAACATGGCTGCTGCGGATTCTCTGTGGAATTGCGAGATGTGCAGTGGAACGTGATCTGAATGTCAACAGACCGCACTGCCAGGATTTCTCACGAAGGAGGATTCTGTAAGTCAGAACGAACATGAGCTCGGACATGTTTCTCCCTCCATGCATTTCTTGACCTCTTAATCCTACTCTGATGATTCTCTCCAGACAGATTGTATAAAGAGTTCCTCTCCTCCTCCTCGTGACGCCTCTCCATCTGCCTCTTTTCAGGTAAAACTACCAGATTAGTTTCTGCCATTTTGAGATTTTCTCTACTTTCAGAGCATTACGC
Organism: Gadopsis marmoratus; assembly: GCA_036023855.1. Classification (NCBI taxonomy): domain Eukaryota; kingdom Metazoa; phylum Chordata; class Actinopteri; order Centrarchiformes; family Percichthyidae; genus Gadopsis; species Gadopsis marmoratus. The sequence goes on from JAVQJF010086405.1 coordinate 9,716, forward strand.
AACCACTGTGCAAACAGATGTACCCGTTTCCTCATCACTTGTGTCATGTAACCTTAATTGGATGGCTTCAATGGCAGAATATATATATTTAACAATTGAAAGCTAAAGGTGACCGCGATGTGATGATGTAAGACTAGATGAGGCAGGTGACATAAGGGGGTAAATGAAGTGATGTGAAAGGACATGAAAGGAAGCGAGGTGAGTTAAGGGGGGTGAGATGATGTGAGGTGAGGTCAGACCCAGTGAGGCAAGCTTAGGTGAGATGAGATTTTAGATGAGCTCAGAGGAGGCGAGGCGAGGAGATAAAAGTGATGTTGGGAGATGAGATGAAATGAGATGTAGTGCGGCTTGTGATGTGAAATCAAGTGGGGGAGTGAGACGAGAGACTAAGTTATCTTAGGTGAGATAAGGCGATACGAAATAAGAGATGAGGTAAAGTGAGTTGAGATCAAATTAGATGAGTTGAGGTGATTTGATGTGAGGAGCGATGAGGTCACGTGTAATGAGGTGCTGTGTTACGGGATGACGCCGTGATAGGAGATGAGGCAAAATGGGGGAAAAAAAGGTGAGGTGGGAGGACGTGACATGAGGTAACACGAGTTGTGACGCAACAAGAAAAGGAGAGGTGAGGCGATCTAATGTGATAAGAGGTGCATTAAGATTAGGTAGGGCGAGATGAGGTGAAATTATTTGAGATTAGGTGTTTTGGGGTAAAAGGTGTTGATGCGAGATAATGATGAAAGGATGTAAGAATGGATACAAGATGGATGGGGCCAGACGGGAGAACGTGAGAAGAGGCTGGGTGAAGCGAGATGAGACGCGAGATGAAATTGTATTAGGCAAAATAAAATAACCCACGGTGAGGTAAAATGAGACGAGAGAAGGTGACGTGCAGTGATTCTAGGCTAGATGAGGGAATATGAGGTCAGATTAAATGAAATGGCGTGAAGTTAAATCGCAAGAGTTCAGATAAAGTGAGAGGCGGTGACGCGAGGTGATGTGTGGTGTTATGAAATGAAGTGAGATAAAAGAAAGCAAGATGAGGGGAAGGCGATTTTAGATGAGATGAGGTAGATGAGTGAAGTAAAATTGTGGGAGATAAATTGAAAAGCAGCAGCTTCCTGACATGTCCGACCGACGTGTCTGTGGTTTAGAGCAGAAGCATCTTCATCACGAGCTGGTGCACAAACAAGAGATTTTAAAAATACACCGGCTGTCAAAGTAATCACCAGCAACAGTTCTTCCCACTGTGGTTTAGTTCAAGGTTTGGTTTGATCATTTGAAGCCAGTGATTGATGCTGAAAGCTCTCGTCACATTAAAATAAAGAAAAGCAGAATCACAGAGCACCTTTACTGGCTGTTTGAACCATCCATCTCTCTTTTTTTTTTTTTCTGATTTAATGTTGCGATTGTGACGGCAGGTTTCATCTCGTGCCTGGCGTCGGCTCATTGTGTCGCTGTGCTCCCCGCGGAGATGCAGATGAAAGCTCTGTGATGATGTTCCAGTAACAGCGGAGCAGTGTGCTGCACACCCGCCCGTCACTCATGTTTATGAATTTCAGCTTCCAGCAGGAATGGACGTCATTGGTCCGAAAAGAGGGCTCTTAACCACAAACACACACACACACACACACACACACACCGGTTTCACTTTCATTCATTCTCCCTCTGACAAATTGAACTACAGCAGCAGGAATTAATGTCCTGTCTTATTGTTCAGACTTTTTGATGTCCACTACAAAGACAGAGGACCGTTTCTCCGGTCAGAATTGCTTCATATTTCCTCCATCATCTCTGCGCTTCATCCATTCAGTCGCGTCTTTGCCTCCAGTTTTTTTTTTATCATCATCCTGCGGTGCTTTAATCCTTCACTGCTGTCCCGCGGCTGGAGTGAGTCAGACAGATAATGATGCTGCGTTCGCGAATGATCCACTTCTTTGGCTCTTTGGTACGAATGAAGAAGGGAACCGAGTCGTACGTAGCGAGAGCCATTCTTTCACTGCCTGCCCCTAAATCCACTCCTTTAAGTGGGAACCAGTCAGTCAGTGCTGCATAAATTGCTTTCGAGGCAAGGCAACGTATTTACACAACATATTTCGTAAATTCACTGACAAAGCAGAGGGTTATGGCATGACCTTGTGTAATGTTTACAGTGCAGATCATTGACATTAGTTCTGGCAACACGAGTGATTTAGTGCTGCTAAACCTAGTCCACACATGCAACATGGAATTACATTGGTGGGATGTCCGAGTCCAAATCTGATCCAAATCTTACACTAACAACATCCTAGTGATTATTGTGCAGATAAACCTAGTAACCCACTCCCCCTAAAAAACAAAAAGAAGAAAAAAAAGGATGATTCTTTTGAACGGCTCTTGGAAATCAACAGAGCCATTAGAACCTTCAAAGAACCATAGTTGTCATCACTACTAACAGAAACAAGTGATGCTAAATTGATGCTTCAGCTGTCTCTGACCAACTACAAGTACCAAAAACAGGAATGTCAAGTCTAAATTATAGGCAATGCAACTGCAAATAAAATCTTTGCAAAGATGCAAGTGGATGTGAACAGTTGCGAGTCTGGAGCCACGTATGCGAAGACGCATCCTTCCAAGTTGAAAATGTTTTTCGTTTTCATGCTTCATGGATCAACGTCATAAATGTTACTTCCGTTAACAGAAAGAACTGGAGTTTCTGCGGAGCTCTGAGATCAGCCACAATCACAAATTATGAAAAATTTTAAATGATTTCAATTTGAAACTTGATATATAATTTGGATTTGTGAGGTTCAACAGATTTCTCAAATAAAAGTCAATCTGCAGAAATGATCCCAAAATTTGAGTTACTCGAAGTGAACTGACAGTTTTGACCTCTGAGGCGCACGTTTCTCTACTACATTTGAAAGTTAAGACTTTATATTACCAAATGGGTGTGCTCCAAAACCCGAGCAGCACCGGTTGGAGCCGGGTGGGCCTGGTTTCCATTCTATTTCCATCTGGCACACAAAATGGCACATGGCCTTCCGTAGCCCTGATGCAGCCTGAGTGGGCATCTACTAGAAGTTCACACTCGCAGATCCACTGAATCACTTTCTCCACACCGACAGTCTACTAAGATGCAATAAATCATCTGCCCCTGAAAGCAAGTTGACGTGATTGGCTATTATTTGAATATTTAGAATATTAATAAAACGTAATACGATTGTTTTCTTTGGATGCCGTTATAGGAAAAGACAGGGGCATCTTGGTTGGTGAAATATGTGACAGAGGAGTTTAACTTACAGTCTAACACAGAGGGAGGGGAATGATGACCGTATCTCCAGGAGATGAACCTGCCTTTAATACAGACCCGCACATCCTCTGCTGCAGCATGATGCAATGACTGAGGTCATAGGGTGTATCCTGCCTCTCGCCCGACGTCAGCTGGACGACCCTCAAGGATAAGCGGGTGCAGCTAATGGTTGGATGGATTTGTATTTCTCAGCTATTTCCAGGTTTCTCGACAGTCTGGAGAGAGAATTTCCGAGAGCGAGAAAGACTACAGCTAACAATTTATTTTAGTTCATTATCAGAGATGTGACTGAGTGAATAGGCTGACGAAAAGACGTGTGTGTGTGTGTGTAACTTATTTATGGCTCAGATTTAACCCTGACTAATCAGAACGTATCTTGGTAACTATGCTTAAAGAACATTTAATGATTATCAGATTATTAAGTGTTGATGACACACAAATTAACAGAAGGGAACGGTGATCAGCGCAAACTCAAACTTAACAGCACAATGGGTTCTGCCAAATGTTAAATATTGTAAATGGATCAGATGTCTTAAATTACTAATGGTACATAAACAAAGCTATGTGGGATGGTTGAGGGGGGATAATGAGTGATGTCAGCAGCTGCCCACCTAGAGGCCTAAAGTTTAGATGCTTATTCCAGTTTAGAATATTTTTGCACAATGGCACAAGTATCTTTTTATACCTTATATTTACACAAAAAGTGAGGACAAATTCCAATTCAACTATAAGGTTTGATTTCTTTTGTGGTCAAGTTTATATTCGTACTTCCACTTGACAGAAGTTTCAGCCATTTGTTCATTACATTGCAATCGGACTTCTCTGACCTCTTGTGGACTAGATTTCACATATCGCAGCAGGTGGTGTTCAGGTGTTACAACTGCTGCTGGAGACATGTCCTCTGCAGTCGGCCTGTTGTACCTGGTACTTTATTGGTTATTATGACAATAAATCTAGAAAAGATTTATCACAACATTTTTTTTATTGTCCTCCAGAACACAAATATGTGGATATTCATGATTCTGTTTTTTAAAATATTCCCGTATCACCTGGTAACTGCAGAAGAACCTCCTGGAGTACAGGAACGTCTGGTTTGGGAACCAATGGACTGAATTATCATTAGTTGTAGCCCTAGTTACAGGTTTGAGGAGGTTCCGTCGGTCACATACAACACAGAAAAATAAGCTTCATCTGCATAAGTCAGTTTCATCTGATCACATGTGGGATGCAGCTCTAATCTGAGGGACAAATATCTGTAACCTGAAAGACACAGCACAGAATCTCTGCAACATACGTCTGCATAAAACTGAATATCTGATCATAAGCTGGTGACACAGTCAGTGACTGTTTAAATCCATTTTTATCTGCCAGTTTCAGCTCTCGTTCCTGGATGCTTTTCTGATAAGATGAACTCCTTTACATGAAAGAATACAAGTTACACACACAAAAAGAGACTAAAATAAATCATCTCCTGTCTTCTCTTCAACCGAGCAGTGACACAACTGCTGTTCATTAGCATTTTCCTAAAATACTTGTTTATTTTTAGGTCTGTGTGTGCGTCTCTTTGAGGAGGACTTTGTAATCCTGGTCCTGTTTAAATAAAGTTTACATCTGGCTGTGTGTCTCATGCTCAGAGGCTGTGTTGTCCTCTCAACATGAAATACACTCAGATTTTGTAAAATAATGAGAAGGACGATCAATGACCTCCAAAGAGGCAGCAGACTGATTCATCAATACACATTAACCAGCAGGATGCACAGCTGCAGCTGAGCCTTAAGAGTGTGTGTGTGTGTGTGTGTGTGTGTGTGTGTGTGTGTGTGTGTGTGTGTGTGTGTGTGTGTGTGTGTGTGTGCGCGCGTGTGCGTGTGTCACTGACAATGACAGTCAGCTCTGTGTCCAATCAGAGGCTGATTCTACAGACTGAATGTAAAAGCAGCTGAAGAAGAAACATCTCATTATCACAGCCAGAACAGTGAGCTGATACAGAAATACAGTTAAATATAACAGTGTGAAGTCGCTAAGCGCTAACATAATGCTTCTGTTACTGAGCTACATCAGTTTAGTAACCGTCAACTGGCTAATAGCCAGCAGAGCAAGTTTTCTGTGGTGTTTTAGAAGGTGAGAAACATGATTCATCCCAGCTTCAGTTCAGGACACACACCGACACCACACCGTGTTCATACGGCCACAAGAAACCAGATCAACGTGAGAAATCAGGCGACGGTGAGAAACGGTTACATGATGTGTGAAACTCAGGTTTCATGCAGGTTTCCCTTCTGTTCCAGAGACACAGTATAGACTTGTGCAGTCATTTTCTTATCAGTGTCATGTCCTATTATAATCCTAAAGACAATTTCGGTCCTTCTTTGTTGATGCTATTTATGGTCGACATCTTCAACATTCAATGTATTCATCACCTGCAGTTGTCTCTCCGTTTACTAGTTTTCGTTGTTCGTGGCGGAGTCCTCCTTTTCTGCACCAGATTCAAATGACCTTTTCATGTCTTAGAGAATCACAATCAACAGCACTGTGTTAAGGTGCAGCTAATGAAAACGCACCATTTCTTGCTGGTGTTGCTTCACGTTTAAAGTGTTGAACTGGCAAACCATGGGGTGGCATGTATGGAGTTAGATTTATGTCAGAACGCACGCGCGATAAAACATGCTCACGAGCAAATTATAGTACTTCACACGAGCAGATATTAACATCCAATCGAATCGAGCTACTTTTGACAGTTTGGGGGCGGACACCAAGGGAGGCACCGGCCATCTTACGATTGGTCACTTTCAATGACCTCTGAACCATGATCGACAGCGGAGTCCCGAGACGTGGATTTGGAGTTCAAGACGCAGTGGATGGAACAGTGGAGACAACACCTGAATATTTACATGGAAGTGAAGCTGTTAGATGGCTTCGTCTATTTATTGTAACACTCAACCATTGTGTTTGTTTGCCCTCAATCTTATATTTAGCCTCCCCTCCCTGTTTTCTCTCTCCCTCCCTCTCTGCAGTCAAAATATAATTACAGTTTCTTCATTAAAGTGAGTAATTTCTTGTGTGGAGGATGCGACTACAGCTGTCCTCTGATTACTAAATGGAACAGAGCAATGATCTATGGAGCCATTAGGGGAACGGACTGGAACTAATTTCAATCCTGGAATGGGCCGATGGCTGCAACACACACACACAGAGAGAGCGAGAGAGCGCAAGAGAGAGAGAGAGAGAGAGAGAGAGAGAGAGAGAGAGAGAGAGAGAGAGAGAGAGAGAAGGATCAAAAGATGAGAAACAAATAGCAGCAGCACGTCGGCCATTTTCTGGCCTCAGACGAAGCTCTGACTGAAATCCAAACCGATTTTCTTTTTTTAAAACCAGATATGTTGTCCGTTTGCTGTCAAGTCAGTCTTGTTTGGTGTGTTGGATGTGTCTTACCTTCTATAGGAGATGTTTTCAGCCGGCGGCAGATGCCCTGCACGTCTCCGTACGTGTCCTGTATCTTGTTGACGGCCTCGGCGCTCCGCAGCTCCATCAGGCTTCTCAGATCCGCCACGGTCACCCCAAAGTCCCCGTCATGGTTGCCCTCCGCAACCGAATTCCCCGGAGGGTGGTCCGCCGTGTTGTTGGCCATGTTGGTCCTCTTCACAGCAGTGTTGTTGTCGTTGTTGTAGTTGCTCCTCTGTCTTTGTTAAACTGATGTAAATGTCAGACCGGGTAGTCAGTTCCCAGAAACTGTGTGTAGTGCAGTTCTCACAGGAGGCAGGTGGGGGAGATGAGCACTGAGGTTAACTCCTGACCCGGACGTGCATGCTCCTCTCTGGAAACAGGGGAGTAAACATGTTCTGCTGGCGTGGCGCTGCAGAGGAAACAGAAACAGGAAACAGTCAGAACACACAGCAGTCAAACATCAGCAGCAGCAGGACCAGGATCAGTCCAGGACTCTGATTATTACTAATTAATAGCACAGAGACTAATTGGGCCAATTAGAGGAGAGTTTCTCCTCTCAGATTATTAAAGGAGTTCGCTGAATCACTGAGGTCGTTATGATATAAACGGATTTTCAGTTTGTGTCGCTCCTCTGAGACACATAATTGGTTGGTGAATAGCTGCTCTTCCTGAACAGTCTGCTTTTAGTTGGTTTATAACTGATGTAAAAAGGACAGTTTAATGTTTTTAAAGTATAATTTTGTCTTTTCTCTCATTTTTGGATATATCATATTTCAGCCTTCACAAACCAGAGCGCATCACCAGAAAATAAAACTGTACATTCATTTCTATCTGTTTACTGCAACTTTGAAAAATAAATAAACCTTCATCCAACACTCAGATTGAAGGAAGGTCTAAAATAAAAGACAAAATCTAGCCGTGATGAAATTTACAACCTCATGTACACGAAAATTACATGTGGCTGCAGCATCCCCTCTGCATCGGAGTAAATCTGCACAGCTGCACAGTGAGCTAAACACACTTCCAACACAAGACAGGTTCAAGACAGGCGTTGGCTTTTGAATTTATTACTGGAAACAATTGTGAAACTGCAAAAAACGGTACTGGATAACAATTTCACAAATCAGAAAAAAGATAAGATACCAGGACCAAAGGTACTGGAAAAATAAATGAGTACAGCAACAAGGAAGCTGGATACTTTTGTCCTGCTGATCAAGAACCAGAGTTCAGGACCGCATGCACTGCAGCTCCGAGAGCCAATCAACACCGAGCAGGGGACAATACACCAATGAAAGGCAGAACTCCACTGGGTCAGATAGTGTGTGTGTGTGTGTGTGTGTGTGTGTGTGTGTGTGTCCAAAGTGTGACATTCCAACCCACCATCACAGATTATGTAAGTGCACATCAAAGGCTGTCCTCCAGTTTTCACTGTTTAGTGCTGTGTCACACTTAGATAAGTGCTGCTGCTGCTGGAGTCCAGGTTCTACTGAGTGGTGGTTTGCGGTACAGGTGACCCAGGCGAGTGCCTACGTCAGTGGCTCTCGGTCCTGGAGGGTGGGACCCCCTGAGGGAACCAGAAAGCTGTTCCGAGAGCATGTTAATATAGCAATATTGAATACGGAACGTGGCTGGCTTCTTTAAGCAGTTAAAGTAATGGATTTTGTCATTCATTCAGTTTTGATTGCGACAGTTTTTGGACACCACAAGACAGCAGCAGAGTTATGCTGTTCTTTATTTACTGTTGATGTTGGGTTTGGCGTGTGAGAGAAGACGTGCTGAAACAGACTGATAACGCTGCTGTGCTGTTAAAATGCTCGGAAAGTTGCTCGGTTCTTGAAAAGGCTCCTGGAAATCTGGAAAAAAATTGCCTTAAGGGTCCCAATTTTTAAATAGTGTATCTTGTCTGTCAACCTCTACCCTCCACCATTATTTTCTGTGTCAAACTGTCTTTTAGATTTTTTAAACTTTCATGCATTAGGTTTCACAGAGTGCTCAGTGCGTGCGTTCTTGACAAGAGCAGGACAAATGCCCGTTCTGTGTGTTCAGTAATTATCCGTCTGTTCAGTGGCCAGAAGTCGAGTCATTATTCCGAGACGGAGAAACAAAATGAAATAAACTGCACAGACATCTCAGCACATTAACATTTGTTGTACATTATTACACAAATAGTTGGTGATGTCATTGTGATGGAACGTGTTAATTATAGATGAAGAGATTACTTAATTATATAGGCACTAATGGGGGAAATGTACAAGTATTTCATTAGAACAGACCAAATAGGTACATTATTCTATGTAAATGATTTGCATTAAAGCAGCAGAACCGGTTAGCGTGTTCTCATCGTTAATGGAAATAATAATAATAGCGCTGTGTAAATAATGATTATTAAACAGTTTCCAAAGAACTGAAAACAGGCATTTTATCTCATGTCATGCAAGGTGAGATTTCTGGTTCTTCTTCAAACAGTTGGTAATTTTGATTAAAATTATGTTTGCTCTTTTTTTTGTTTTCAACTTTATAAAATAAAACTGAGTCATAAACTGAGACAAACTTACTCTTCCAAATATTGCTATATAAACTCAGGGTGAATACAAACTATCACAATGCTAATTACACGAAGAAGTGACCTTTCCAGTACTAACGAAAACACTGACTTATTGTGGTCTTTCCTCTGGTACTATATATATATATAGATATATAGATATATAGATAGACAAAGACAAAAGGTTTTTTATGTCTGCCTCTGAAAATGGTGATAATCACTGTAAAGATAGTAACAGAAGTTGCTGGGGGTATCGTTTCCATCAGAATGTTTCACCAAGGTGTAGAGTAAGCTGACACATATATCATATACAACAAAATAAACGTTCCCAACTGTAACGTTATGACATTAAGATCTGTTAGCTGGCGTTAACTGGTAAGTGGTAATGTGTAACCTCTGACTTTATGAAAACAAAGTAACAATCTGCACCACAGCAACAATTTGAGTGTGTTGGTAACTGTTTCTAAATTAGCCTAAATGGTGAAAATATACGTGACTTCTCTGACTCGATTATAAAGTTAATACTGTCACTAACGTTAGCCATTTAAAAGTTAACTTATGTGGCAGCTTAACACATAGAATGCCTCATCTGTCTGTTAAGTAAACTAACTAATGACGTTAACTTTGCTCCACTTGGCACAAAGACAGCCATTTCGAATATTACCTAGCAGTTAGCTAGCGTTAATAAGACTCACAACAACATTACTCACTTCTTTTGTGAACCTCCTTCAAAAACCTCTTAATGTCTCCAAGTTTGTCCATCGTGCTTTTGCCCTGTTAAGCCTGCGTTTGCTATTTAATAAGTTGTTCTTCTTCATCAGTCTTACAGCAGTTGGAGAAACTCCTTTTTACAGAAGAGGGTTATGACTTTAATCTCAGAATTCTAAAAAAAAAAAAAAGTCATAACTCACATGTGGCCCAATATACCCTACAGAACACAGGTCAGGGTATATTGTTAGCTTTTTCTAAGAGAAACAGGTTGTTTTTTGTATTTTTTTTTTTTACCAACCAAACCAAACCTAAAGGTAAAGGTTTCTGTCCCTTGCTCGCTCAGAGTTGCTCTGAGAACTTTACCTAAAATCACCAAGTTAGGACTCGTTGCTAGAAATGATTAGGCAAAGTTAGGACTCTAGCTGTAGCTACACTGGCCATGAAGTGCTAGGCTCATTGTAGCTATTCGACCTACTGAAGTGTGGCTAGTTTATAGGTGCCGAGGTGTAACCTTAAGTGAGAGAGGGCATGCATTTTACATGACATGACCGCATTCCTCACGGGTCAGCTTGAACTCGCCGCGGGACTTGTTAGTAGTAATGCGGAGATTGTGTGCTAGTGGTTTGTCTGCGCTTAATACCCAGGAGAAACACGTACTGCAAAAGTTCTTGCACGGCAGGAATTCTCATAGACTGCTGGATTGGGTCACGAACTCTGAATGTGACGGCACCAGTTCGTGAATTTTACCTGGTGAAACGTTGAAAATGGAGTAAAATTATTGGATTTTCTAGTTCATGAACACAATGGGTAGAATGTCATAGAATTTAAGTGTTTGATTTTAAACTGCATTTAAAGTAATTTCCAGTCAACTGGCATATACTTGAAACAACCACCCTACTTTAGTTCATGGTGTTTGTAGTGTATTTGATACAGCTAAGCTTCAGTACACAGCGCATGGTTGAGTCTGTTCGGTATGATTAAAACCCAAGGTCATCATGAAGTGGAGTCATTTATCTATATTTTAGTATTAATAGTTTCATCATCGTGATAACATCATTGCCCATGCCGTTTATGACCACAATAATCTGATTTGATGGCGGCACATGCATACCCACCCTACTGTCAGAAGAAGTCAAAGAATCGTTGGGAGAATAACGAAAGACTAGAAGGACTACACAACTGACAGATTTCAGGTGTAGGTTGATGAACATAAAAACACACACACCTTTATTGCTTTAACTCCACCACCATACCCACTTCGGTCCAAAGGTGAGCATTCCTGCCTTTAGACCTTAATGGCCCACTTGCTCACGCACATAGATAATTTAGATACTAGACATAGATATAGACACTTTCCCTTTCTTGCCTGTCATGTGACTCAGTGTGTATGTGGCAGTTATGCTTTAATAACGTCTTAACTGACAGTTTGTAATTCTGTCAATTCAGAGGTCTGCTGTTCGCTGCTGGAATAACAGCCGGGCCAATCAGGGTCCTTGTGGGCGGGACTGAAGTTGATGGCGATGTTATCAAGCTGCGTTACAGTTCACAATGCCTCGATGTTCGCATGTCATGCGCTACTTAGACAGAGCAGTGAAAACGTCATTGTATCTATTTTGGCGCATGTTTCAGCACCATGGACTAGAGGGTGGATACCCAACAAACATTTTGAAATGATGTTCGGGTTCGGTCACGTCATACTTGACATGATGCTTCCTGTTCAGTGCAGGGGTTTGTTATTTACGTGACAACACATGAACGCAACAAACAGTAAATATACATGTTGCCAGGATGGAGGACATCAAACAAAATGTGTCATCGGGGGAAGTTTAAAAATGACTGAAAAACTATGCAGGCAAACCTTCCGACAGTTGTGGTTGGAATGTGGTTGTGATGGTGGTAAAATAATCAGAACTGAAGACCTCTGCGTGGTTCATACTGATCATCTGCAGCGGGCTACTACTCCAGCAGGGAAAGGCATCTTGATTTGCTTCAGCTTGTATTGACTGTGCCGGGCTTTGGTCGGGTTCAGACAACAACAAAAAAACAAACCCAGAATGCCTGTCAGGTTCAGGTCGGGCTCGGTTAATACGCCCTCAGACTCGGGTTGGTCCGAGACGCACCCTGCCATGGACAGAGAGCGGACTCTCACTCTATTATTAGAAGTGAAATTAGTTTCTTATTTTTATATTCCAAGATACGGTAGCTGCCAAGATATCTATAGTTCGGCCGCTAAAACGGTTACACGTCGTTATGCAGTGACTTCCTGTTTACATAGTTGATTGCTTTTGTTATGACGGTGCTATAGATGTTTCCTAGCAACCGATTTGCACATTACTAGCTAAAACATTTCTTAAATGTTCATGTTGGAACCCGATTTAGTAAATCACTAGTTTGAAACAAGCTAGTTAAGAAGAGAGGAAGAACACTAACAGGTTACAATATAAAATTCTTGTTTGTCTATTAGAATTTAAATAAGTTAACAATACTGAAGTTTAAGCTTAATTTCTGAGTCCACAAGAAAAAAGAAGGAGAGACAAAGACAGTATGGACAAAAGGAGAGAAACTTAATTTCTACTTGACAGCCATTAAATGTAATTCTGTATCTGTGGTTTATCAGGAAAGTGGAACAACACTGGAGACTGAATTAGGTTTGTGCCATGTGATGAGCACAAGTTTCATCTTTCTACCGCAGAAAGAAAGCCTCAATGAGGCATTGTATTGAGTTACAGAGGCTCGACAGGAAGTGATGTCGGGACTTCAGCTGTCTCTATATATAGACGCAGCATCTATGCAGCCATAAGATAACCAGAGTTTGAGTGTGTGTGTGTGAGAGAGAGTGAGACACAGCATGTCTGCTTGTCCATTATCTGTTTGTCATTGACTCCAGATGAAATTAAGCTGCAGCCACCATGCTGCCAGCCACTCAGCTTGTGTGTGTGTGTGTGTGTGTGTGTGTGTGTGTGTGTGTGTGTGCAGAAAAGTACTAAAAAGGCCAAGCAGAACAAACTGATTAACGTGTGTGTGAGTGTCTGTAATCCTGGACCCGGGGTGTCTGGATCGGTCTGTGGGCTCTCTCTCTTGTGCTTTCCTTTCTTCACAGGATTTTTAATTTATGTTGAAATTATTTGCCGTTTAAACATTTGGCAGGTCACATCACGTAGCGATGGAGCGACTCCCATGTTTATGACTTGTGAATGTTCATTGTCAATGGATTATCCTCCCATATTCTAATATAAATGTGTGTGCACAGCACAAATATCCAGTGTGGAACAGAGGCCGGGGGAAAAGTCAGGAAAGAGGAAGCGTCTTTTTACATGTAATCAGTTTTCCAAAAATAATCCACCTCAGTGAGTGTGAGGTGTGTGTTCCGGCAGAGCGCACAGCACAGGATTGCATTTGGTGAACCCAAACAAAACCGAGGAGCAGAATCGTTAGTATTAAGAAGCCTGATGTACATTCAGGAGGAGATTTTGTACAAGCTAGACGTTTCATTAAAACATTCTAAAAAGCCTTTTGCTTTTGTTAAAGCAGCCAAATTTCTCATTAAACTGTCATGAGGACAGTATAAATCAGCAGTTACCAATAATCAAGTATTAAACGCTAAAGTTTAAAAGCATTGCAGTACTTGGAAAAGAGTTCACATTCTTTACTATTCTTAATTCTGAAATATTTTAAATCTTATGTGTTAGTTCTCTGCAGGATTTAGACCTGTTAGAGACCGTTAGAATTAAGAACGTCACAGAAGGTGTTTCACAATATAAATGTTTGATTATTGATTGATCCGACTGTGTTTTGCTGTCTGTAAAGCGAACAGAAAACAGTAAGAACTGTCCAGTTTCCCAGAGTCAAATGTGACGTCTTGTTTGGTCCGACAGTCCACACCGCTGTCAGGCCCAAAGACATAAAATAGAGAAAAGCAGAAAAATACTGAAAATGGAGAGGCTGAAACTAGACTACTGCAAATAACAGGCAATTCATCTATTATTAAAATAGTTGCAGGTTATTTCTCTTATTGGCGAGTCAATCAATCAGCTAATCTAATGGCATGTCATGCGACAGCTGTGGGGAGCACTACGTTAGTAAAACTGCGGCGACCCTTGGAAGACCGGAAACAGACAACATCAGCTGCGGACACCAGACCAGAACCAGTCTCAGCATCGACTGGGGAGAGGTCAAAGGTCATCGGCCAGGAGTCGATAGCTCTGGAAAAAACAAATAGGCTCTGGCTCCACCTCTTCGGAGTCTTTGCTTTAAGCTCTTCTGATATTGATTCCTTATTTTATGGAGGTGTAAGCGCATGCGTACTTTTCCGTTTGCAGGTTTTATCATTTTTCCCCAGGGAACTTATATAGACTGAAATAATGATAATGATCAATCAATCGATATAGTTAACATTCTCTCATATTTTAGTTTGACATTTTATTTTAGAAGAGCTAGCACGTTTCAGCAGAGTTAAGCTGCAGTCAGACCTTATAATTAGTCTGCAGGAATCTACTTGTGTAGTGTGTTCATGATGGGGGGGGGGGGGATGGGTAGAGCTGTAAAAAATTAAATGTTTGAGCTAGCCAACCTTACAGCCAATCAGAGTCCCTCGTTCTCTGCTACTTGGATTATTTCGCCATGCAGTTATAAAACAAGAATATAAACCAACAGCATTCCCTGAATGAGAGGTCAGTCCCACCCTCTCTCTCAAACTGCACATTGGAGATCGTCACGACTTCTCGTGTCAAAACTCAGTCTGAATGAACGAGGCAGGTCAGCCTCAGAAGGGTTAAAATTCACTAGTACTGAAGTCAGACTATTCACTAACTTTTCAATATTTCATCATAAACACTTCTCTTAGCACTTTGACTCTCTGCTGTCTCTTATTTTATATACAAGTTTAACAAAGACATCGGTCCAGCTGCAATGTTGATTTGAAGGTGACAGGGTGCATAGACAGCACTCAGGGAGGCAGTGGTGGTGGTCAAGCGTGGCCCCAGCTGGTTAATCTAGCCACGTAGATATGTAAAGTTCCAGGTTCCTGTGACGTAGTAACATCGTCCAAAACCGCTACAAGACAACCCCCAGCCGTGGGTAATGATGCTCCTACCTGTCCATGGATTATAGTGGTGGTGGAAAAATGTTCTGACTGTTTATTAAATTCAATCAGACTGTCCCTCCGTTCAGCTGCTGTTTTTTTGCCTTCCTCTTCCTCTTCTCTGCCTCTGCAGACACACCTGCTCTGCATACTAAACCAGCAGCCTGCACCACCCTCCACACACACACACACACACACACACTCGCACTCGTCGCTGGCCACACCTCCACACACACACACACACACAGGAACTTTTCTCTTGTTGAACCCAGAAACGCATCACACTCAGACACACACAAAATGCTATTGAATCCTCCCACAGTGACTTCGCAGACATTTCAACATGCAGGGCACGTCAAACAGCAGCCACTGAGCTGGTGTGTTTGGTCTAGGTGTGTGTGTGTGTGTGTGTGTGTGTGT